>CM060949.1:23067221-23172221 GCA_030765055.1 Mantis religiosa
CTACAGTTTACTTAGATAGAGACTTCCCCCCGACAGGCCAGGACAACGAACTCGCTCCCCTACAGCGAGACGGCAACGAGCCCAGCAGCCGAGCCCTAATGGTACCAAGGAGCCACGACAGTACAGAGGGCAGCGTCCTACAGTTTACTTAGATAGAGACTTCCCCCGACAGGCCAGGACAACGAACTCGCTCCCCTACAGCGAGACGGCAACGAGCCCAGCAGCGAGCCCTAATGGTACAAGGAGCCACGACAGTACAGAGGGCAGCGTCCCTACAGTTTACTTAGATAGAGACTTCCCCCGACAGGCCAGGACAACGAACTCGCTCCCCTACAGCGGGACAGCAACGAGCCCAGCAGCCGAGCCCTAATGGTACCAAGGAGCCACGACAGTACAAAGGGCAGCGTCCCTACAGTTTACTTAGATAGAAACTTCCCCCGACAGGCCAGGACAACGAACTCGCTCCCTACAGCGGACAGCAACGAGCCCAGCAGCCGAGCCCTAATGGTACCAAGGAGCCACGACAGTACAGAGGACAGCGTCCCTACAGTTTACTTAGATAGAAACTTCCCCGACAGGCCAGGACAACGAACTCGCTCCCCTACAGCGGGACAGCAACGAGCCCAGCAGCCGAGCCCTAATGGTACCAAGGAGCCACGTCAGTACAGAGGGCAGCGTCCCTACAGTTTACTTAGATAGAGACTTCCCCCGACAGGCCAGGACAACGAACTCGCTCCCCTACAGCGGGAGACAACAAGCCCAGTAGCCGAGCGCCAAAGAACCCTGCTGGCGGTCCCGAAATGGCTCCAACAGAGGAGCGGAGACTGGCAACCAACCTACCGGAGTAGGAAGTAGTTTTCTCAGAGCATATCATCCTGCCGACACTTCTACCCTGAAACAGACCACCAGATGAGAGATGAAAATGGAGATGAAATAGCACAGGAAATACGGGGGATGTAATTAACGTACCCAGCATTCTCCTAGCGACTTGGAAAAACCCCGAAAAAACCCATAGGTCAGGTAGGTCGGCCACGGTAATCGAACCCAGGCCTCCCGAATGCAGGCCACAGCCGAATCCGCCTGAGCCATCCCGCTCGGTGACCAACCTTAGGACTTTCGTATGTTACCGCTCTCGCCTGCCGGGGTCATAAGTACAAAATATTCCCCCTCTGAAGTGACTGACAGCACATTAACGTCCTAATTGGCTTTAGATTTACAAATAAATTCAATATATCATAACGTTTGATCCAATTTTCCAAGTAATTGAGATTCAGACTTGGTGTAAGAAACCGGTTGTGTATGGATGAATTTTCCATGAAAGGACACCAAAACGTGGATATAGTGCACGCCAGCTGGAGACCTCATTGGGAAATAGTTGGTAATCGAAGAAGGAAGATTGCGCAGACTGCAAATGCTCTTAACCTGCACTGCAAGTTTGTACAGGTCGGTCCTATTTGGCAAGAGGTGGTCGCACTCTAAGTGGATTGCGGTCTCCTTATATATTAACATGTAGATTATTATTAGTGGAGACTGTTTGAGGTGAAAGGTATGACCACTGCCACACTTTTACTTCATCCACACTCAATAGTCACCGGAAGTACACCTTAACCTCCAACAACCATTTTCAGACAGTTAAAGATAAAAGAAACAGTTAACAGTAGATTATCTGTACAATATCCCGTTTAGAAAATATTTTCAAAGTCTATGGTCAGAGAGAACAACAAACGATCCTGACGGTCGCAGACGAGGAACCCGTTGAAATAGAAATGGCGATAGATTGGTCACGAACTGAGAAAACCCAGCAATACAAAGTCTGGATTGGATGCCCTGTACCTCCTTGGAAACGGACAATATGTGACAAACTTAAGCAAGTCGTGGAGAGAAGTGTCCAGTGTCCAGAAGTGTCCATACATTCAAGTTGGAGGTTATCTCAAATACCGCTGAAACGATCCTTTCACAAATTAAACGATCAACTAACTCATTCTGATAGACTTCGGAGTATAAAACACTTGTGAATTCATTTCATACGTTACTAAAGAATTAAAAATACTTACCAAGCCCTCGTACTTGAACAAGAACGCAATGGAATGTAAAAAGTTCACTTTCGTTGAGAATGCCATAGAATAGAAAACGCTTGCTACTCCATGGAACATAAACAGTTGCTGCAACGTGTATTCATAAATGACTATGGTGCAACATTTTAATAAACAAAAAAGTGGCAATCGAGCCTGTGCTGCATTTGTTTTCCATCTATTAAATACTACGATAAAATGTGAAGCTAGTTACAGCTGGTAAAATGATTTAAATCATCTATAATTGATTTACTAACGAGCCTAGAAGGTTCAAACAAATGATCTAACGCTTTTATCGTTTCTTTTTTGCATAATGGAGTTCAATTTAGACAAATTCATACGGCAGCAAACTTTTAGATTCTCTTCTACTGCTTCTCTAACACTGGGATCCATGATGTGATCTACAAGTGCACTTATTCTGTTTCCAAAGTGACCACTCTCTTGGCATAGCTTTAGTTCCTCAAAATAAATATAGTATTAAAAATGTATTACAATTTTCTAAAAAGAGATAAAATTCCTAATAATAAAAAATCTGGTCTTTATCGTTTTAATTGCTTAGATTGTGATCAGTTTTATATTGGAAAGACGAAACGTAGTTTGGAAACCAGAAAGAAAGAACATTTTTGTAACATTAGATACAAACAAATTGATAAATCGGCCGTAGCAGATCAATTTTGGTCATTTAACCATGAAATAAATCCAGAAGTTACATCATTAAAACAATTAAATGTTCCATAGATTTAATAGTTTGGGAAAAAATGTTTATTTAAAAAAATAAAAATCGCGTAATGAATTTTGACATACCGGCAATTGATTCTGTTTTTAGGTTTGTTTCGTCTTCAGATGTTGGTAATACGTACATACATGGCATCCTTGACAACGAAGTGTGTTGACTGAAGATGTGTGCAAATGTCCACGAAATTTATTTCGTAGAAAGAAGATAGAAGTATTGTCATCAACTTCTTAAGATAAGTGGAAAATAATTACTAAATATTTTTATTTGTATAAATATTGTTGCTGTTGTAACTTTACAATATTGCAGCATCTGGCATCGCAAAAATGATCATTTAACATATTTTGCGCAGGAACTGAGGGCTTTTCTTTTTTAGAAAAGAAATCGACAATTGTATCAAAATAGTTGGGAATGTAAACTACTGAAGTAAACCAGCTAGACCAACGTGTCAGTACAGGAAATGGGAACAGTTTAGCTCCTAAATCTGGGTGGTTTTCAGTGAGGTATTGTTTGTATTCCTGTTTTAATTTCCAGGCATTTCGGAAAACATTCTTAAGCCCTGAGGGACAATATTTTCTTGTTAATATAATATCTGATTCCTAGAAGTTCAGTACGTTCTCAGTACATTTACTCAGCATAATAGCAGTTTTTGCTGTGACGGTGTGCTATCCAATAAATAACATTTTCACTTAGCACACGACAAACAGTTCTCAGTATCATGGACCAGCCGGATGCTGTGGTGTCAGTTTATTGTTGCACCGCTCAGCTGTTATTTCATTGCGCATGATGTCATTGTACTGGCTTTTTTAAGTGTTAAATTTTATCTTGCTTTCGTTAAATTTGTAAATATTATGGCATGACTTCTAACTTCATACTATGAAAAAAAAAAAAGAGACATGAATGTTAAATTAAAATTATATTTATGCAATTTGTAATAAATGTAAATTTTTCTATGCAGACTAAAAATAATAGAAATTTTCTCATTTATCGCTAAAAAAATATTATTCTCGAAACAAGAAAAAATCGCGAAAAAATCGATAAAAACAAAAACTCTTGCCTCTGGTTATATGATACAGAACATTTGGTTGCTATGGGAACAGATCTCTGTGCACGTTTGAGTTAAAGACGTAGGTCACTGAGGACAAGTGTTCTGAAGGGTTAAAGCTCTGAGGTAAGCGAGCAAGCAAGCCAAGCGAGCGAGCGAGTCTTGAAGGACTGCGCGCACCCCTACCTAGCGGCCATTTACACCAGTCGGCCTTGCACTAGTAACGGAACTAGTCCGTCCCAGACCTCAACCAACTCTCCTACCCTGTTGCCAGGTCCTGAGTTCTAGTCTCCCCGCCGGCACCAAATCTTCATTACCTCTTAATGAGTTCAAGGAAACGAACCCCGAGCAAACTTTCTGGCAATCTATACATAAATAAGGATTATATTGACATTGTTAACACAGTTTCTCTTTTTCTTGCTGTTATACTTCGGCTTCAATCTGCTTTAGGACGAAACATCAACCATTCACGTCACTTAAGCTGGTATTTATCCGACATTCCAGTTATGTCATTCACACACACACACACACACACACACACACACACACACACACACACACACACACACACACACACACACACACACACACACACACAGGAACCTGTCTCTAAAAATAGCTTTTGATTCTAGTGGACCTCAAAATACGTATTTCTAATGAAATATCGACAATGAACCTTTGGATGGAGTACGATACGGATTTACAGTTAGGAGATTCTCTCCCGTCGACATTTAGAACCCTAAGATACTCAACCAGCACATGAAAGGGGCAATGATGTAGATTCTAGAGACATCCTACTTGGTTCCAGAATGTTTAACCTTGAGATGAGATTGATAAATCTTCATATCCATTACTTTTGGTTTTATTCTGTTGTATCTTTACAGCGGAAGTTTCTCTACTGTGTGAAAGTGGGGCAGATTTTTTTATAAATAAAAATACAATTGTTAAGTACATCTACAGTTATATAATAACTGATTGTTTCATCGCCAAAAGGACTTCAAGACTGCACATTTGTATAGGACATTGATTGGAAACTTAAGGAAACCATCCAACAATGTTCCATAACCTCTTTAAAGAATATCAGATAGTCACATTATGAATTTATTAGTCTTACTCCACAAAACTGCAAGCTTAGTTTCTTACATTCGAATTAAAAGCGTTTTATTTACCTCCTCATGTTGTTTATAAAATAATTGTACAGCACTCTGGAATATTTGTATTGTTAATTCTCACCATTAGAACTTATAATTGCAATTTCATATTCATATACTTAATAATAAATTAGATATTCCGGCAAAATGATTTGAAATATCAGTAGAACCTTCTCTAAACGCTGCAGAACCTTCATCGATTGGAATGGTCTAGTCATTCTTTACAGCATTTATAATAGATATAAATTTGAAATCTTTGTAGCTTACTTTAAATCCTAGCGTTATTTAATAACATGAAAACTAGATAACTTTCATGTAACACAACAATCCTTAAAGTATATTACGAAATAATGATCCACACTCCCGTGCTGTCAACTTAACCTCTTTAGAAAATACAGTTTGTGACTGGAGAGACAAATACACCTCTCAGAGAATATAAAATATCGCTTTAGCAGTTTTCTTTCTTTATAAAACTATTCAAAATACGCTACCAACGAACTTGATTACAGTATGAATATAAACATTGTTACCTGAGAACCTTTTGTATTCCAGAATAGACATTATTTAGAATTTACACTAAGGGCAATTAAATATACAAGATCAATTGTCGCCTTTTAAACACAGTCATTTGTTTGTTTTATATCACGGCCGTCTATGTCCATTGCTTGCCAAACTATATAGCCGGCGTTTGTTTTTATACTCCATGGAGCTATTTACGTTGTATGGAGGCATTCTCAGCTAATGTACGAAATTAAATGGGAAAGTGTCCATTCAGAACATACGACTTTCGTTTCTTTATATATGTTAGTATAGTTAATTTAAATCGCAGCAGTTGTTGAACTGAGTACTGTTACAGGTGGATACTTTCACTTCTGCCTTTCGTTTTCAGTGTCCTTCTGAAGCAGATGATATCTCGTCTGAATTTAACTATCTCGTTTCCTCCAGGAGTGGTTCCTTGTTGCAATCTTTAAACGTCTACAAAATTCTGCACTTTCGGTCTTTGATCTTACACGAAACAAACCAACACTTTAAGTGAGTGATTTATGTATAAGCCAAGAACATGTTAGGAGAGAATGTGCTGCATTACATACAAGGAAAACATGTTTTCAGGCCCCTAAATAACACAAAAGAACAATTTTAGAAAGACATTCGTGTATGTGTTGAACAGCATATCTCAAACTTCGCACTTAAGTTAAAGACCTTTCAAAGAAGCGAGGGGAACTCTTAAGAAAATGTCCTCATAAAACTGCCTTTTATCAATTTTTCTTTTACCAAAACCCTATGTACTTAACAAACCCTAAGTTATAGAAAACATCTTTGCTACTAAAAACGTAGATCGAATTAAAGCACGCACTTTTTTAGTAGTAAGAATTGTTCAAAAATTAATTTTTTAAATGGAAAACCAATATTTACGATTTTCTTCTGTTGGCTATATGGAATTTGAAGGTTATTGCATAACAACACGCATTTTAAAAAGTTGACTGTCGCTTCGGTCTGCTATTTTCTTGCAGTGAAACGTTTACATGAGTAATGAGGCTTTTGTAACACTAACTTGGAGAAGCGTGAGTATAAACTCACGTGAATAAAACATATTCAATTTTTTAAAAAATGGTTCATGTTTATCTGAGAACAGCAAAACTTGGTATTCACATTCCTTATTTTCTAAACAGGCAACACAAAACATGTCAAAACATTCCCTTCTTCAATTACGTTGAGAATATTTACATTTTTATGTATTTTCTTAAAGTTTTTATAACAATTTTGGGTAAATAGAGGCATATTTAAGAAATATTCTTGACAGAAAATGTTCATATTAAATTTTCTGTGAACATCTTCTGAAGCCATCGTCATTCTAAATTAATTTTGTATAAGTGATAAAACATAAGGGACAGACAAATAACTACGGCGTGGAAACATGTAAATTTATTTTAAAAAAATGAAGATAGAAGAATTTTGCGGGCTCAGGAGCCGTGGAACATCCATACGTTTCGTTCACGTCTGCGGTGAACATCATCAGTAGTGGTCTGGTCTGAGACTTCACAACTCTTGTTGTGACTGAAACTTTACCCAGAAGACTCAGACCACGGCTCCTGAGCCGCAAAATTCTTCTATCTTCGCATAAGACTCGGAACGCTTAAGATTGTTCACGCCAATTTTTACTACATCAACCATTTTTGGAGAAAATTTTTATGATGTTTACTCTATCACTGATCTGTTATATAGACACCAAGCAGAAATATTTCATTTGATGCAAAATGGGGTTCTCACTATTGACACACAATTAACTATCCTTTACATGAAAATATTTCGCTATTTTCCCCTCCAAAATTAGCCCTTAGTTATAAATATTCATTCTTTAATTTGTTTTCACAACAATGAAAATAAATCCATGTTTAAGTTAACGCCAAAGCAGGGAAAATATTTTCAGTTTGAGTTTCTTTACTACATGTAAACTTTGATAGGCAATATTTTAACATACAAAAAATTGCACAACTCCTTAAAAACGCTATTTTGTTTTATCGAGTTAACATTCCCAAGATATTATTTGTTAATAATCTAAGCTTTAAAAGATATTTAAATATAAAACCATCAAGAGTTGTTCGTCTATTTTCAATGTTAGATACATTTGAAAAATTTAATATTTATTTAATAACATACTTATGTAATAAGTGATAAAAAAACACGCGTAGTTAAAGAAATGGAATGGATTATATAAATGCTATGGTAAGTGATCGTGAAAAATCAGGTAACCATAGAGATGGGAAAACCTCCGAAACGAGAGAGAATATTTTCATTGACGGAGAAGAATTTCTGCGAATAATGTATATATAATTGTATCTTAAACATATTTATTGTGTTTTTAAGATAATGTGTGATACAGGAAATGTTATTTGACTAATAAAGGTAATACAATCATCGATAGGAGACAACAACTTATGAACTAATCGTCAGTACTCAAAGACTGCAGCTAGGAAGAGAAAAGGGAACAGAAAACAACAAAATACCAACAAATCTACAGCAGATTGGCATCGCAGCACAAAATAAGGAACGTCTGCACTACTTTTCAGATAACTGTAACTGGTAAGTTTATCAAAGGAGCGAGTAGGGAAGTCATGGGGATATGAACATGGAATTAGTTTTGTACTTTCATTAAAATGTTTGCTTTTTGTTGTATGTAAACCCCATACTTTTATTTGGCGCCTTTCATATTTATCACTAATGCACGTTGCTATTTTACGTATAGTTTTTTCTCATAACTTTTTTTCTCACTAGTTGTCATTACTTAAGTATACCCATCTGTGAAAATTCTAAAATCTACAATTTTGCTTGGATTGACTTGAAACTTTAACACAATTATTGTAGTATTAACAATGGTTCACAGACCAATTTTCAGACATTCTTCCAAAGTAGTTCTTGTGATATTAATATATTTATGGTGTTTTATTGTCATTTAATTAAACTGTTCCACATGACGCAATTTTTGTTTCAGAAAAATAATAATAATTCGCGGTTATACTCATAAATACCGTATTAGTAAATTGATGACATGAAATATTAATCTTATCCGTGGTTTAGGATAAATTATTCAATTCTCCTTTTATTAATTTTTAATATTTGCCTGTGAAATATGTGCTTTGTTATTTAACTGTACAAACACTGATGACATAAAAATAGCCATCTCATCAATTGCCTTTGATGCTGATTTTATCCAAGCACAAAAATGTTCAAGATTATAGTTTGAAAGCTGGATCCTGTGGAGAAATTTGTGTTTTGAAAAGCGTTGAAAATTGAAAACATGAGAAAAGCACCAAAATAAGTGATATACTTACAGTCACTTACAGTGACCTACTTAGTCATTTGCTACAATTTTAAAGGGTTGTATGGCATTGAAAATAATAGGAAATTGAAGTACGCGGATTACTTTATTTAATTAGGCAATTATTTTTTTACGCTTTTTGATTTTTTTTCACAGATGGGTATCCTTAAACTGTTGCACGTGCCGAAGTGTTTGATTGGATTAACTTCATGCATGATTATTAATTAAGTTCTACATACTCTGCTTTTATGGTGGTTGTTGTTTTATTTTCGCCCTCTCATATTCCTAAAACCAATAGATGCCAAAAAGCTTCCTTCTTTTCTAGGTTAGTTTCATTTGAATTTAAAACAACTCCAATATGAGGTTAGTTGTAGTAGTCTCTTAAGTACAAAGTAAACTCTTTAATTAACTTAGCTAAATATTTAACAAAACCATCAATCCATTTGAAAAGAGGGCAAATAATTTAATTCAAATTTCGTACGTGATCGTGTTACATCGGATCGATCAAATGATAATTACAAATCGTTAGTATTTTTACAGGTGTATTGCCTTAAAGAGTTGAAGTTGAATGAACCTGAGGAAGGTGTGACTTATAGAAACCCCAAGATGCGGATGTAGGTATCTTGTTAACAGCTATGTCTATATTGTCAGTAGGGAATGTTTGTTCAGGAGAAATGGAGAAACTCGATGTGTTCGTGTACCAGACGTGGAAAACCTTTCTTCTCTTGACAGAAATCTACAAGTCCCTAAAAGTCTTTGTCTACCCTTTATCGTTTATTACTGGGAATAAGTGGTCTTACATAACCTTATTTTGCTATCCACACTGCGATTCATATAAACCTGGACCACTTCAATAGGCCATAACCTTTTAACCAATAATAGGACACACGTGCAACTTTGGTAGACTATAATACACAATTGAGAGATTTTATTACACTATTTACATCTCAGAGAAAATGTTGGAAGTGTACTCCACCAGCATCTATACATGTTTGTACTCGTCTCACCATATTCTCTCAAGTTTTACGGAGAGTATCCTCGCCAATGTTACTTATTTCGGTTCGAATGGATTCCTTGACAACATCAATTGTTCGTGACCTATTCTTGTACAGTCTATTTTTTAGCTATCCCCACAAGAAAAACTCCGGTGAGGTTAGGTCAGGGAATCTGGGGACCAAAAGATTTTGAGATTATTCGATTATCAGAGAAACTGGTTACAAGTTCCATTGTGTCATTAGATGTATGTCGCGTTGCTCCATCTTGCTGGAAATAACCTTCCCTCAATTAGATATTATCTCCATAATTTTTAAAATATTTGGTTTAAATAAATTATCTATCTTTTTGTTTTGTCTCTCATTAAGTACACTGTGGCAGAAACAACTCTTTTAGAACTTGAGTATGGCGTTCACAGAAATACTTCCTCTCAAGCTGTTTGAGCCTCCTTGGACCCGCTCTATTTTAACCTATATTATTACACCAAATTTTGACAATATTCAATTTGTCAGCAATGGAACGCGTATGTATACGGTTGTTGTCAGCAATGGAATGTTTATTACTGTAGAAAGGAAGTAAGTCATCGTTTTTGCTGAAACCAAATCCAAATTCAATAAATATATAAATTGACGTTTGTTAGACTCAAAAAAAAAACTCGAGAACGGCTGCACCGATTTGCCTAATTTTCGTTTTGAAATATTTGTAAAATTCCAAGGAAGCTTTTAAAGGTAAGCAGAAAACCGGGTTTTTAACTAAATATAAAATTACACACTTTAACTTTTATGCAACACATGCACCTTCTTTTATTTTCGACAAACAAAAGCATTACAAAGTAGAAAGATATTCCACTCATTGCCAAAGTCTGCAAAGATATTTCACTTACCATATTTTATTAAATAACGTTTATGGTTTGTTACCTATTATTTAGATACCTTCACAAGAAAATACCCGGTGAGGTTAAGTAAGGGGACCTGGGGGTCACAGACCTTTTGAGATTATTCGATTATTAAAGAAACTGTACAAGAGAGAGGGTACAAGAATAGCCCACGGACAGTTGATGTTGTCAAGGAATCCATTCGAACCGAAATAAGTAACATTGGCGAGGGTACTCTCCGTAAAACTTGAGAGAATATGGTGAGACGAGTACAAACATGTATAGATGCTGGTAGAGGACACTTCCAACATTTTCTCTGAGATGTAAATAGTGTAATGTTATCTCCCAATTGTGTATTATATTCTCCCAAAGTTACACGTGTGTCCTATTATTGGTTCAAAAGTTATGACCTATTGAAATGGTTCAGGTTTATATGGATCGCAGTGTATTTTTAGAAATAAAAGGTCTGTGCTTATGTGTGAATGTATGCAATCTGAGTGCAGAGAAAAGTTACGTTAGAAAAAACAATTTATTTTACATACATTTTCTTGTGGCATACGTATTGTTGTTAATATTGAGTTGTTTGGCACGATTGTATACAAAGAGTATATAAGTTTAAGATGAGCATAAAACGTTCATGTAATGTGACTGTAGTATAAAGTTAGTTTTAAATGAAGTAAGGTGCGATTGGCGGTGCTAAAGTGTGTGAACGCCAACTCGCCTGCCACAATTACGGTCTAGATTTACATCCATGTACGCAGCGATACTTTATGTTACAAAAGTACAGGGATCACTTGACATGAAGGTGTTGTGATTTATAGAACGCGCTCCGGAAATTGCAGAGTGCGTTCAGCTTGCCAACACTTGTTGAGAAAATGGTCAAGACTTATGTGAAACGAGTTCACGGGACCACCCAGTCAAATCTCATAGCATTTCTCGACCGATATCGTTTATTGCTTTCTCTGCAACACACTAACAGTCGAGATTCCCTGGGAATACATGTTTTGAGGTCCCGTGAATAAAAATAATGTTTACAAGAAGGTCTTAATCTTGAATATCTACAAAATATGCGACACAAGAATTTTCTAGAAAATTATCGTGCCTAGATTACGCTTACATAACAAAATTATTGGATATTTTGATTTTCTCTGTTTCTGTTCACAAATTCAAAACCTACGTCGAGAAGATTGGTGTGGAGGATCGTTTTTCTAAATCTTGGCTAATCAGGGTCTTTGTTTACTGCTTGAAGCACTTTTGTAATTGTTGGTGGCTCGTTTCTTTCAAACAAACTATGAACCTTGCACTTTTAACAAATTCATCACATTCACCTTCCAAACTGACTTCTTTCTTTTTCGATGTTTTCCTGTAGTGGCATTAACACTTACTTCGCACTAAGACGGCGATTTATTTTTCTGACAAATTATATTTAGCACAACTTGCAAAACACGTTCAATATGACTTGTATTTCCAGTTTTTAAATTGTTCTCTGTGAGATGTTTCATATTGCACGGAAACAGCCGTTTTGTATAAATGAATCTCCCAGTTACTTCTGCTTTTAAACTACACAGCATATATGTAATAAATTTCTATTTGACCGTTGTATTTGTAATGATATAAAGTTATTTATATATTTTGCATTAGATGTTAAGTGTTTGAAAATCTTATGGGAGCTATATTTTTCATCCGCAGAGAGTTACAAGTCTAATCAGCCATTGATGTACATACACCTGCTAATTGTTACTAAATCACCACTTAACTTAAGAAATTGATGATTACCATGTTTTTTCTTTTGTTATGTTTACAGCATTATCAACATCTGAAGACGAAACAAACCTAAAAACAGAATCAACTGCCGGTATGTCAACATTCATTAAATAATTAAATAAAAGACGATTATAATTTTAAAAAATTTACTTACCATCCTTGGGTTAATAAACATTTTCAATTTTTTTTAAAGAAGTTGGTATAACTTTAGTTCCTCAAAATAAATATAGTATTAAAATTTACTACAATTTTCTTAAAAAGAAACAAAAAAACTAATAATAGAAAATCTGGTATTTATCAATTTAATTGTTTATATTGTGATCAGGTTTATTTTGTAAAACGTAATTTGGAAAATTAAATATAAACAAGCTGATAAATTGGCCGTAGCAGATCATTATTTGTCCATTTAACCATGAAATAAATCCGGAAGTTAAATTATTAAAACAATTAAATGTTCCCATAGATTTAATAGTTTGGGAAAAGATATTTATTTTAAAAAATATACATCGCGTAATGAATTTTGACATACCGGCTGTTGATTCTGTCTTTAGGTTTGTTTCGTCTTCAGATGTTAGTAATGCTGAAAACGCAACACAACAAAAGAAAAAAAAAAACATAGTAACCAAGATTTCCCTGACAACGGAGTTTGTTTTGAACTGAGGACGAATGCCATTTACCTTCGGAATCAATCTTCATTAGAAAGAAGAAAGAAATTATGACATCAATTTCTTAAGTTAATTGGAGATTTAGTAATAAATATTTATATTTGTGTAAAGTCTGTCTAGTCAACGCGAATGCAGTTCCGATTCAAAGGAAACTGAATCTACCACCCACTAATGACCGTCATAAATCTATCTCCACACTTCTCACACTGTCGTTGAGAACCAATAGCAACCCTGATTTACTGGAATTGACAGTCGCATGTTTACTCCACGTGGAGTCTCAGTTGCCAAAGTTCCAACTTCCAACTTCCATTTGATCAGAAATTCGTTGTGTGTCACGATGTGGAGACCATGGGAAGGAAATGCAGTGGTAAATGCAAATGAATTAGCAAATAACTTTCAGTCAAGTGAAAATAATCAAAGTTAAGACAACAGTGTGAATGAATTGGAAACTGTTGCTAGGCCGAGTTATGTTACTGCAAAAGCCTCAAAAACAAAGTTATAAGGGGAACTCTTTCTACGCAAATTCAAGCGCTTGTTTTGAACACATATAAATATTTGCTGAAAAAAAATCTTGGTAAAGGGTCTTGCAATGAACCTAATAAATTCTGGGTATTCACAAAACTACAGTAATAAATATTGTGACGAAAGGAATACCAAAGACGCCGATCAAGTGTGAAAACAAAAGGAAACGTTTCTCTCAAGTACATAATTTCGCATCCGATTTAATTCACCGAGAAATTTGTAGATTCTATGCAAAAGGGAGAGCTCCCACCTTAGACGAGTTGGTTGTACATTTGCAAGAAATTTGTGATTTTCCTTATGGGCGCTTCACTTTGCGTGGTCTCCTAAAGGAGCTGGGTTTCAAATACCGAATTTTGAATAAGATAAGAGTCATTATGGAATCCAGTAGAATTGTAGCTTGGCGATATATATTTGTCAAAACTAAGGAAGTTTCGCAGTAATGGACATAAGATAATTTACTTAGACGAAACCTCGTTCGATACCCATGACGTATCGAGAAAGGTGGCAACATTGCAGAAAAGACTGAGAGAAGGAGGGCCGGGGTTGTAAAACGATTATAAGGTTCGTCAAAGGAGTCGACCGACGTGCTCATGCGTTAACTAAACAGACTTTAATATTTATTGCTTCACTGTAACTAGTTTTGTTTTCTACGTAAACACCTGCTTATGTTTACATCGCCATATAAACTAAGGAAGGCGCCACTTACATAAGGAAGGCTTCAATCAGACCGATACAACACCATAAACCTTTGGGAAGCAGGACAAGCAGGAACTCTCCTAGGATGGAAACTTCACTTAGACTTCAAAAACACATCCATGGCTGGATGCATTTTTGCAACTATATATATATATATATATATAAACTACTTGAACTTCATTTTCTTCAAGTGTTCTTCTTGTTTTGTATATATATATATATATATATATATATATATATATATATATATATATATACAAAACAAGAAGAACGCTTGAAGAAAATGAAGTTCAAGTAGTACAAGATATTGAAGACAACATAATAGGAATGCACCAAATGTCAGCTGTAGCACAAAAAGCAAATCTAACAATCAACCTAAATCCATGCAGATCGTATAGCACAAAAAAAGCAAAAGTTTAAGCACAAGAAAATCTATATTTAGTTTTAAAAGTGCAAAGTGAAAAAAATGTAAACATGCAAATTGCTGGTTGCAATCGCTGTTGGAAAGCGTCGCGCTGATTAGAACAGCCTATCAGCGCGACTGTAGAAACGTCTTCTCGATGCAGGCGTTGTGCAAGGAATGACAAGTCACTGCTTGCAAAGAACGCAGCAACCGATTGCTATAAGCTATAAGCCTAGGAGCGGACGCCTTTCAACAATTCTGTAGGTTTTTAGCTTTTACTTATGTCGCAGATTTTGTTTACATTGATATTCAGCTTTATCATTGAGTATTTTGTTCACATTTTAGTTGTTTTTTTTCCCTCAAAGAACGTTAAAATAGATTTTCACTATAATTATTTCGTATGCTCTTTATCAGTCCAGGAACTTGTCCTATTGTTTCTTGAATTTATTTGTGTGTGCAACAATTCTAATTTTACTCTCTCTGTTGCTTGTAAAATGTCAACAGGTTCTGTATAGTTCATATTGACCTGTCATGTTATACAAGTATTATTTAACTCAAGGCCTTCTTGAATGAGGCGATTGATTGTCACAACAAACCCAAGTTGGCATTATTGGCCTGTTCAGGGCTTTTAAGCACTGAGCAACATTTTTTTTCTACTTTTAACACTCGTGAACTACCAAAAGGCCCGATTTTACTATCAATTGTCTATATTTTGCTGCAAATGCTTAAAATGTTTTACAGAAGCAACCAATTTAGCATGTAGTTATGTAGGTGATTTAAATTACGGTAACAAGACTTAAAATTCCAAAACGATAAACAAGTTTTCTGCAATAACCGGGCATTGCGCCGTATCTGTACCCGAATATCATCATAACAGGTTGGCAACAGACAATAGCCGGTCGATGATTGTAAATTAACAACCTTCCCAAGGTCGATTTACTTTTTCTTTGTCTAGTAGGTATCTAGTTTAGGCAATAAACCGGATATGACTCCAAACCAGTTATATAAAGCTAGGATAAAATGTCGACCAATTTATGGTCCTAACATTTCTGTCCTCTTTTTATACTTGTAGCTTTTATAAATGGCTCAAGTAAACTTCTACTCGTGACGTGCTAAAATTCTGGGAAACGAGCGTATAAAATAAATAAATGGTGGACAGTGTTTGTCCTTCGTGTAGGTTATGCCATAACACTTCGGGGATTGTGACCTCCAGGATATCACCTCCAGGGGGAAGGGACGGAACTACACGTCTAAGTGCCTAACGTCTATTACACCTGTCTGACAAATGAGTGCAGGAGATCGCTGGCTCGGTTTAGAGAAGGCGGGAATATACCCGTTCAGTCTGACCGTTAAACATTAAATATTAATATTCTGTGATCGTATGACGGTGTTTACATTGGAACTCCAATATTTATACATTTCTCAAATAGCAAGTCGTTATTCCTTATTTTATCTCTTGCACACAAAAGACATCGCAAAACATTTGACTATCACTTAAGGTGAGGAGGTACTGCCTATCTCCACAATGACATTTTCATGATCTTTGGGTGCACGGTACTAAGAAATTATTATTGATATATACTGATATACATAATGACAATTTTCAGGCATGTTCTTAAACCCTTTATCTTTAATAATTATCTGCAAATTTTGTACTGATAATTAGTTATAATTTCTTACTTTACGTAAAAAAAACCCACTGAAATTTCAGATTTTTTTAAAACAAGTATTATGAATCTTAGAGAAAAATCCTTTCTTATTATTATTCTTATGAGTCTACTTAATACACACAAGGAATTCATACGTTTTGGTTGATTAGTTTTTTAAAAAAAGTATACCGGAACTTGAAAAACTATGCGAAACTGAGGAAAACAGCTTTAAAGTGGATATATTTATTACTGACTTCTCACATGCGTCAGAACATACCTGCTGCATAGTCTTGACCCTCTGTGTTCTCACTTGTTCTTTTCAAGTTGCTGTTCATTTGTCTTGCCTTCTTGGTCAGCTCTTCCACCATTTTATCTGCTTTCAGGACTCGCAGCTCATCAATTTCTGTATATAGCTACTATCATGATTAGCACATGTATTGTGTGAACTGGGTCTACTAACCTCAATATTACATGTTGTTCCATTGTTTATTCTATTTATATTTTCTACATTTACTTTTTTATGTATAATAAAATGATTGCCTATAAGCTTTCTCTTTCGAAATGTTTTTGGCTTACCATATTCACCAATAACTAATACAAAATATTATTCAGAACAAATAACTGCTCCCATACACAGCCAAAGACAAAAGAAAAAACTAGCATCATTGGACTTACAAAGGTACCAAAAAGAAGCGTGAAAGATTCCTTACAAAACAAGACTTAGTTAAGAATTATCTGTTCAGTATTATAGAAGTTATAATCGATTTTCTAAAAGCCTACGAAAAGGGGCGTGGCAAAACTTAACACCCACTAATATAATAAACAAAGTAGGTATAAAAAATTGCTCCAATGAACTTTTTAACTATATATTTGTAATCGAGAGGGATGACGTTATAATAAAATGTAAAAATAAAAAAAATTGCATTTTAACCCCAAGTGAAGTACCTTCTCATCTAAAACTCTACTGTATTCCCAATAAGATAATGTTTATCTTGAGTAGATAGAGCAATAAGTGTTTGTACAAGAGTAGAGAAAGTCATGTATAAATCACATAACGACCAAAACATTTGACTATCTCTTAAGTCTACTGTATTCCCAATAAGATAATGTTTATCTTGAAGTGGATAGAGCAATAAGTGTTTGTACAAGAGTAGAGAAAGACATGTATACATCACATAACGACCAAAACATTTGACTATCACTTAAAGTCTACAGTATTCCCAATAAGATAATGTTTATCTTGAAGTAGATAGAGCAATAAGTGTTTGTACAAGAGTAGAGAAAGTCATGTATACATCACATAACGACCAAAACATTTGACTATCACTTAAAGTCTACTGTATTCCCAATAAGATAATGTTTATCTTGAGTAGATAGAGCAATACGTATTTGTACAAGAGTTGAGAAAGTCATGTATACATCACATAACGACCGAAACATTTCATTATCACTTAAAGTCTACTGTATTCCCAATAAGATAATGTTTATCTTAAAGTAGATAGAGCAATAAGTGTTTGTACAAGAGTAGAGAAAGTCATGTATACATCACATAACGACCAAAACATTTGACTATCTCTTAGAGTCTACTGTATTCCCAATAAGATAATGTTTATCTTGAAGTAGATAGAGCAATAAGTGTTTGTACAAGAGTAGAGAAAGTCATGTATACATCACATAACGACCAAAACATTTGACTATCTCTTAGAGTCTACTGTATTCCCAATAAGATAATGTTTATCTTGAAGTAGATAGAGCAATAAGCATTTGTACAATAGTAGGGAAAGTCATGTATACATCACATAACGACCAAAACATTTGACTATCACTTAAAGTCTACTGTATTCCCAATAAGATAATGTTTATCTTGAAGTAGATAGAGCAATAAGTATTTGTACAAGAGTAGAGAAAGTCATGTATACATCACATAACGACCAAAACATTTGACTATCACTTAAAGTCTACTGTATTCCCAATAAGGTAATGTTTATCTTGAAGTAGATAGAGCAATAAGTGTTTGTACAAGAGTAGAGAAAGTCATGTATACATCACATAATGACCAAAACATTTGACTATCACTTAAAGTCTACTGTATTCCCAATAAGATAATGTTTATCTTGAAGTAGATAGAGCAATAAGTGTTTGTACAAGAGTAGAGAAAGTCATGTATACATCACATAATGACCAAAACATTTGACTATCACTTAAAGTCTACTGTATTCCCAATAAGATAATGTTTATCTTGAAGTAGATAGAGCAATAAGTGTTTGTACAAGAGTAGAGTAAGTTATGTGTACATTTGGCTACTTACTGCGTTCTTCGAATGCGTATAATGATATGTGTAAATTAAAAATGAAGGTTTATCGGTTTAAATAAGAATAAAAGCTTGTAAAAGTAGTTTTCAGAAGAAAGAGGAGAAAGGGTTATGTGAATGCAATGTAGCAGTTAATCATGTTTTGTAGAATATTTTGCAGAACTAAAGTTTGAACTAGCACGTTTGTGTATACACCTAACGTCATTTGTCATGTAAAACGAACGTCGACGGGGATTTACAAAGCTGTGGAGTGTATGCCAAGAGGCACAGCAGATCTAGTTACTTGGAAGGTGCTTTTTTCTGGTGGTCTCAAAGAACCTTTTGTCTTCATTTCTGGTTACTTTCACTGACCTGTCTTTGCCACCTAAAAACGTGTTGGAAATTCGATGCGGTCCGAGTGAAGGCGCTAATTCCGGGCAATAGTCGAGGTGTGAAGTGCTTTGGCTCGCTGCATTAGGCCGAGCATTATCTAAGGAGCGTTTTGTTTGTATTATGTTCCTCCATTTTCTTCTAGTATACTTCAAATAGACTCTAAGACCTCTTCGCTCCTCAGACGTCAAGTAGACCGCATTCAAATATCGATGACACGGTACCTCTCTATGCCTCATACTTGGGCAATTTCTCAGTGGCGGCTAAAGCATGAATGTAGTGGTAGTGCCGGAACATTGGTTACTTATTCTTTTCTACTTTCCGTGATGATTAACGTCTTTTAACAAACGGTAGGAAACATCTGACGATGAAATATTTGAAACCATTCTCAGCTATTTGTTGTAATATGTGCACCACCGATAATAGGGGATTCCCGTTTGTTCAGTACAAGTCGACTGGCACTATGTCACCTTCAAATGGAATCATATTTGCCCTTATACTCTACTACAGATCCTAGGTTCTTAGAGTTGGAACGCACATGAATTTCGGAGTTTGTATTACCCCGCCAGCAAACACGTGTTGACATGCTCTACCGTCAGCTGTTTACGTCTGAGTTATCGCAATGGTCGCATGTTTCACTGCAGTAGTGTAGGGCTAGAAAAGCTCTTAAATGATATGGTAAAGAGAGGTTATGCAATAGAATTTTGTGAGCAAAAATTTAAGCAAGTACCTTATCTAGAGTTGAACGCTCGTTATTAAAAAAAGAAACAATGTACTTAAAGGGAATAACACTTTTAACAAAGTTATCCATTTGTCCTAAAGCGTTAACTGCCCCTTCCCTTTTCTTTCTAGGGGTTTCTGAGTTCTTGCTTGTTTAATTTCGATTGTCACATTTGAAACTGAGATCACAGATATACCAGTAGCTTCAGCTGTCAGTTCAGGATAAGAGAAAACCTCCAACGATGTCATATCGGACGATCAATGAAATGATGTTCAAATGAGTACAGGGTACATAGAGCTTAAGTTACCAGACATTCGTCTTTCAGGATAAGTGAAAACCTCCAACGTTAAGTCATATCGGACGATGAATGAAATGAAGTTCAAATGAGTACAGGGTACATAGAGCTTAGAGTTACCAGACATTCATCTTTCAGGATAAGAGAAAACCTCCAACGTTGTCATATCGGACGATGAATGAAATGATGTTCAAATGAGTACTGGGTACATAGAGCTTATAGTTACCAGAATTTATCTTTCAGGAGAAGAGAAAACCTCCAACGTTAAGTCATATCGGACGAGGAATGAAATGATGTTCAAATGAGTACAGAGTACATAGAGCTTAGTGTTACCAGACATTCATCTTTCAGGATAAGAGAAAACCTTAATACCCTGGCCGAGATTAGAACTAGAGACCTCTTGAATGTGAAGCAGACAAGCTACCACCACGTCAGAGAGGCGATCTGTTTTAGATGTGGGTATGTTACATAAATATACTTCAGGAATTTTTCGAACACTGCTTAGTCTAATAATAAATTAGTTTGTACTGACAAATGAATGTAATACAGCATTGTTGTTAAAGGGAAAATGATTATTGGAACAAAAGCATTGAAGGTTAGATACAATTGCGAAACAGGTACTATTTGTAAAAATTAGCTTTGATTGTTTTGTAAGAAAATTGCCTAGCGGAGGTCAAGGGCGGGGCTCTGGGTGTGGTCACAGAAAGGACCTTCAGTGGTGTTACTAAGGAACTGGCTACAAGATTCCCCACATCACCCACGCTCCTCTCTTACGCAATCCATTATCAACTTGAACCAAACGTTGCCAAATCTATATCATCACTTATTTGGAAATATGTTATGGATAAAGACAAACATTTATAGCTTTTGTTATAGCACATGGAGTCAGACTTTTATGTTATGGCTTTGAAGCTGCATGTTCTTTACGTGACAGGAAAGAAATTATGAATAACGACTTCCCATTTGGAAAATCTACAAGTACTATATGCGCGCGATAAGAAGAGCGATCGGGCTCCAAGTCCTCATTCGGTAAGTTTCGTTTAACTCCGTAAACATAGATGACAACTTTGAAATTTGAAATGCGCTATACACTGACATCTAGTGGTTAACACGCTAAGCTTTATCATGTCCGCCAAATTTCGTTTTGATCAATTTTGAGGTTAATTAGCTAAGGAGTTTACAACAATTGTATGTTAGAATTAGAATTTTAGTTCGTCCTTGGCAACATATACATGTTATGAGACACGTCAAAATGTATAAATACAGTATATACATAAAGTCAAATTGATTACATACAATATACACAGTAAGCAGCTTTTCTATGGTTTCATGTGGTATTTGCATAGACTAATTTACTACAAGAAATGTCATATTATAAATATTACAGGTTTGTGAATGTACTATGCTACCAGTGCTCATTTACATGGTTATAGTTCTAAAAATCCATTAACTGTATAAAAACAGTGTGCATGCAAAAATTTCTTAACCTTATTCTTAAAGTGTTTTAATGGTGCAGCTTGTTTAAATGAATTTGGAAGTTTATTATATAACATTATCACTTTGTAGTTAAAGCTTCCTTCATAAGGGCTCGTTTGGTGCCAGTTTATCCTTGTTACGAGTGTGGTACATCAGCATTTACTTGAAAATGATTTATATTTGTATGGACATTTGCGGATGTTATGGCTCTCGAAAGGGGACACATTATTATTCGCCTACCTCCGTATAACTGTGATCTGAATGCAATTGAGCTGGCGTGGGCAAAACTAAGGAATGTTTTCAGAGGATGCAACGTTACTTGTGATATCTTCTTATCTTACACGCTATTTTGCTGAACTGGGTTTTTAGAGGTTGTCCATACTGTAGAAACAAAAGAGCGTTAGCTCTCGCTTCTTCCCCTCTGCCCGCACCACGCCGTAAATCCAGTGCTCAACTGATCTTGCGCGTACTGTATTTGAAACTCTGGAGTAGTGTGGAAAGGATGATGCAGAAGCAGCCATGTGTTATAACAAAATGTGTATATATGTTTACAACAATGTCGAAAGTTCTAGAAGGGACACGGCTTTCAAGATTTGTCTGTTACTATTTTTTATCAAACTAATTCTACTTGTTAAGGACAATTGATAGTGATTATGGATGAAAATATGGATTTTTGGTTTTTGCTTAATATGAAAGGGTACATGGTCGTACACAGAACCCAAACGAGAGTTTCCATCACCTAACCTGGGAAACAGTTCCAAAATCTGTATATGTTGGTAGTCAGACTGTTAAATTTGGTGTGATATGTTTTAATGATGGTACTACTAAAAGGGAAGTTGTATTTAGGAAAATTGGACTGGAACCAGGTTTAACTTTTGACTGTGCCTTTGAAAACATTGACGCATCAAGAGTAAAAGAAACAGAAAAACAAGTGAAGGAAGGGTCTAAGGAAGCAAGAATTAGGATGAGAGAGGATGCTGAGACAACTGGGGTGAGGAATATGCACCAGGTATTTAACTTGCTTTTTTTTTTAACTTTACGTATAGTCGTGCTGTTTGAACCGTTACCATGTATTTAACTTTGGTAATAGATACCTCTCAGATAACGCAATGATTACTCCACGTGGAGTGAACATATATCTGTCATTTGTGATTCCTTCGAATTTCATTGGCTGAAGTGATGCGTTCATTAGTGCTTAGCACACGAAGGGGAGGCGCGTGAGTACCCCTCTCACTCTTACAAGAATAATCAGTGCGTTATCTGATAGGTATCTATTACCAAAGATAAATCCATGGAAAGCGTTCCTGCAGCGCTATAATACACTTTTCTGGAGAACTACAGTGTGATCCATATAAACCTGAACCATTTCAATATGCCATAACCTTTGAACCAATAATAAGATACACGCACAACTTTGGTAGACTATAATACACAATTGGGAGATTACATTACACTATTTACATCTCAGAGAAAATGTTGCAAGTGTCCTCTACCAGCATCTATACATGTTTGTACTCGTCTCACCATATTCTCTCAAGTTTTACAGAGATGATATCGAATTGAGAGAAGGTTATTTCCAGCAAGATGGAGCAACGTGCCATAGATCTAATGACACCATGGAACTTGTAACCAGCTTCTTTGATAATCGAATAATCTCTAAAGGTTTTGGCCCTCAGATTCCCTGACCTAAACTCAACGGATTTTTTCATGTAGGGGTATCTAAAAAATAGAGTGTATAAGAATAGACCATGGACAATTGATGTTCTCAAGGAATCCATTCGAACCGAAATAGTGTGAGTGAGTGTGTGCTGTTTAAGGGCCCGTCGACAACAAGGTCATTTGGGCCCCAAGTCAATACTAAAACCTAAAAGCTATTAACATTTAGCTAAAAAAAAAGTAAAATATAATAAAACACTCAACTGTTAAAAGGACATTAAAAACGATCTAAAGCCATATTTTAAAAACTCTAAAAGTAATAAATATAAAATGCAAGTCAGACTCGCTGGTTAAAACCGATTTAGTTACATTGGTGAGGATACTCTCCGTAAAACTTGAGAGAATATGGTGAGACGAGTACAAACATGTATAGATGCTGGTGGAGGACACTTCGAACATTTTCTCTGAGATGTAAATAGTGTAATGTAATCTCCCAATTGTGTATTATATGCTCCTTAAGTTGTACGTGTCCTATTATTGGTTCAAAGGTTATGGCCTATTGAAGTGGTTCAGGTTTATATGGATCACACTGTATAATAGAGCTTTGAATTTGTTATGCATACGCAGAATATATTGCTCTAAACATCTGGCGAAAGCTTCATATGTTACACTTTCATGAAATTCCTCAAAAAATATGTTCATATATAGAAATTAAAAAGTAAAGAATACATCATTTATTTATTTTTAAAATTGCTATTATTAAGCCTTAATACCCACCTCGGTAGCGTGGTGGTAGCAGCGTGTCTGCCTCACGTTCAAGAGGTCCCGAGTTCGAATCTTGCTCAGGGCGAGGTACCTGGATAAGGATTTTTCCGGGATTTTCCCTTATCCTTCAAGTTGAATGTCGGGTTGATCCTGGACACATTTGAGCATAATTTCACCCGTTCCACACATAACGTTGGAGGACGTAAATTATTAAAAAATAATGTCTTAATGGTTCACCAGTAGCATGTTTGTAAAGTGATTACAGAGTTTGAAATGTGTCACTTTAACTGTTTAGGAGAAAAGAGCACCTCAAGAAGAAAATGCGTGAACATTTGTGAAAATTTTGTGTTTCTTGGAATATCAATAGAGCAAACAGTAATAACTTTATTCATGATTTGATTATAAATTCTGAATTACAAGAGACTGGTATATCAATGGTACCTAAAAGTTTCGTTATGATAGATTGCATAGCTTTCAAGAAACACTAACATATATTACATGGAAATTACTACTCTAACACTACCAAGTGTTTTAGGTAGTTAGGAAAATAAGTGTTTATAAGAATAGTTTGTGGAAACTATGTGCGATTGCTCATTAATAAGAGACTGTGAAAATAAAACTAAAATTATTTTTAATTCTGCTCTTTCAGGTCTAACGAAATATTCTGAAAGAAAAATCCTGTGAAAAAGAAACAACAATTTCAACCATTATTTTTTATTTCAACCATTATTGAACGGGATGTAACGTCATCGTTGTTGACACTCATTTGTCTCACAAGTGAGGTTAGATTACTCTGAGATAGGTTTAGTTGTTCACTTATTTAACAACTATTGAAACGTATGACACTCTATTTAATAAGGTATTCAAAATACTTCCCATTTACAATGTCACTGCGACTTAAGCCATACTGTAACATTTTCTATTTATTTTTAACTCTTCCATATACGCAGGCCTGGTAACAGTAACTTAGGTACAGGACTGAATATTTTGTTCCTTCTTTTGTTGAATTTTCTTTTCGGTATTCTTAGTTTGAATTAACGAAGAACTTATTTTAAAAATGAGTTAATTACAGTTTTATTTCTTACTACTAAATGACCCTGTGTAAGAAATAAAGCAGCGAACGTGAATGTAAAACGTTCAAGAACAAGGTTACGTAAATGCGAAGCTCATTTTTTTTTTTTTTTTCTGGGAGAACACTATACCTTGTTTGTTTCATCTAAACTTTTGATTTAGTGTAGTTATTTGATATTTACTAATAACGAGTTTAATAATTGTCCTTCCGTGACATTTCGGACCAGGAACCTTCAACAGAACCTTGATACAAAATTTCATCAGGTGCAAATACCAATATAGTGAATTATGGTTATGGTGTTGTTCTTAGAACTTTAGTTCACCTTCCAAAATAAAAGGTTAGACGTTTTGCAATAGACTTTTAACAAACTCTCCAATGATTTAGGGACTTGAAAGCTTAAACAAGCCCACAACTGGATGGCAGTGCAATATTTACCCACGTTCAAGGAAATGGCCCCAATAAAATCTGCGTAGAAAATATCTGTTACTTGCAAAAATGGCTGTAACAGTTTTGATTAAGATACGATATGTTTAAGATATTTTCAGGATAAAATGAATATCTGGATTTTTTCCAATTAACCTCAAAAGCATTAAATACATAAAATATAAAGCTAGTTAGAGTGAAGGAACAAATACTACACAAAAATACTAATTTGTAATATAAAACCACTCATTTTACAAGAAAATGATGAAAATTTTCTTTCCATTTTCTAGATCTAAAGGTAATAAGAAATAATAATAAATTAAACTTTGATATTTATAGGAAGTCTACTTATATCAATAATTACATAAAAATAAGTTTAACCCTTTTTCACATAAATTTGCTGTTTTTAATAGTTTGATATATAGATTAATAAGTATACCCCTGAATAAAGAAGAATTTAACAAAGAATATAAACATATTATTAATACTGCTTTAATTAATGGTTTTAATAAAGTATTTATACTAAAGAGGATTGAAAAATTTAAATATAAAAAACTGGTAATGATATTTCTACCCTTAAAAATAAAATATAGATATAATTTAAATCAAAATTACTTATCATACTTGGGTTAATAAACATTTTCAAAATTTTTAAAAGAGTTTGGTATAACTTTACTTTCTCAAAATAAATATAGTATTAAAAATTTATTACATTTCTCTAAACAAGATAAAATTCCTAATAATAAAAATCTGGTATTTATCAATTTAATTGATTAGATTGTGATAGAAAGACAAAACGTAATTTGGAAACCAGAACGAAAGAACATTTTCTTAACATTAAGTATAAACGAACTGATAAATCGGTCGTAGCAGATCATTTTTGATCATTTAACCATTAAATAAATCCAGAAGTTAAATTATTAAAACAATTACATGGTGCCATAGATTTAATGGTTTGGGAAAAGATCGCGTAATGAATTTTGAAACACCGGCAGTCGGTTCTGTTTTTAAGCTTATTTTGTTTTCAGATTTTGGTAGTACTGGCAAAAAACCAGTGACATATAGTGAGCGTGACCTTGACAAAGAGGTTGTTTGAGCTGATGATGTGAATGAATACTCACGAAATCGCGATCCTCATCAATTTATAAGGAATTGTTCATCATTTTCTTTTGAGATAAGTGAAGCTTTATGTTACAAATTATTATATTTGTATAGTTCAAAATCCTTATTTATTGCGGATGACTTTTGCATAACTCGTGAACTGTTAGGAATAGACAAAATATTACTATATAAAAATGTGGTTCTTTGGTTGTTTGGTATTTAATGTTCAGCAGTTGGCAGTGAAGCCATTCGCACTCTTGTACTCCAGTATTTTGAGGTTATGTTGACTAAATGTTGGACAGCTTCATCCACATCTTCTTTAAGTGTACAGAAAGGAGATCTCACTATACCAATCATGAATAAATGTTTATTGAGGCAGTTATGGTCTGTTACATGTCTAAAAGTTGCTACAGAGAATTTTCTTAGTAGTGTATTGATCCTAGTCGTGATGTTACATAAATTTTCCCATAGTTTTCCTTTGTTTGTAATATATTATCTTCTTTAAGTTTTTGATGATATGTTGATATAATTATTCTTTATATAGAGTACAACTTAGTGGCTCAAATGGATTTGATGTAATTTTACTGCTTTTACTAGCTAGAAAGTCAGCTGTTTTATTACTATGTATTCCGCAATGTACTGGTATCCATTGAAGTGTTAGTCTTTTATTTAAATTAATTACTTTTTTATGGTTTTGCGACATTCTGCAATATTTAGTTTTCTAGGTGTTATATCAGATGTTATGGATATTATAGCTGCTTTAGAGTCGGATAATATTGCAACGTTTTCAAATTTATTTATATGATATAGAAGATTTTTCTAAGCTCTGAAGGATTGCTGAAATATCTTGATCAATATTTGTAGAATTTAAACTTAATTGTCTGTAGAAAGAGAAGAGTGGGAATATTGTGCCATTATTTGGTAAGTTGGAGCCATCAATGTAAACATGATGTAGATGGAGCAATAAGTGTTTGTCATGTGAGAGCTACATATAATATTGTTTAAAATGTACTTTAATGAAGAGCAGAACCACGAACTAGGCAGTTCACCTTGCGTCACACTTGATGTCCCTAAGCATTACGTCTGGGGCAGTTTAGCTTCGTTGCCTTGCCTGGGGCATTCACCAATTACCTCTTCGCTTTTCTTAAAACCGAACCGGAACCTTCCTTGTTTTTAATTGGCTCTCAGAAATCACTGAGGCATATCTGTTGTCTTAGTTTTGCGTAGGACCACCTTCAACTGTCGCATCTTTTACTTGTAATAATCGATTTTCTGCCTTGCTTGATGCCGTTACATTCAAGGTTGCCATGCATTAGTTCTGCTACATTTATCTTCTTCCCCTTGTAGCGTTATTATCTTGTTTTTATTAGCGTCTCTTGCTTTGACATTTTAAAAAAGCTGCTCTCCTTTCCGCAGCGATATCCGAGAAAAAATCCTATTACTTTCACTACTACGTACTTACTTACTGTAGTGGAAATATTTAATTCCAACTAAAACATTTCAACACGCTCTGAGTGCAGAAAGAAGTGTGCGTGTGTGTCAATTTATAACAATTACATTTTTTGTGGAGTTGCTCTTGGTTTGAATTTTTCACTAGATATACTTGTCTCAAACGGGACAACGTTCGCCCTCCAGTTCTACTACCCACTTATGATAGAGATGGACAATGCAGCGGCTGGCAGTAGGATTCGACTCAAGATGGACTATTGTGCTGCAGAGTTCTTTTGTTTTTTTACATTTTTTCTGGAAGTACACATTTCCGAGATATTTCTTGTTATTTTTTAAATTTTCTAATTTCTCGAACAGGAAGTCGTTATTCTGCTTTTCTTTTCCATTGTTTTCCTTTCTTTTTCACTCTCTTTTTCTCTCTTTATTTTTTCTTTGTTTTCTTTCGTTCTGTTCTTTCTGCCTCTGTCTTTTTATTTCTTTATATATTAGTTTATTTCTTTATTTCTTTTATCTTTTTCTTATCTGTTGGACATACAAGGATAACGTCAATTACATCACAAAACAGTTGACTATCACTTACAGTCTATTGAATTCCCTTGTAACGACAAGAAAATGTGTGATATATACCATGTCTAAATTGTTTTTATAGAGCTGCCACACAAATTAAGATTATTGAAGAAGGTACAGCTGAATTTGAAGATTACATCATGTAAATGTTATGGCTTGCTCTGCAGTTTGATGGTCCTGCAATTTCAGAGGTTTCTGTAGCCGAGATTGTTCCTTGCTGAAGTCTGGAACTATGAATGTGATTAGAAATGTGTGTGTATTTTTTTATCTACAGCGAATAACGTATAAATGCAAACTCAGACTTACACGAATAGACAAGCGAGCAACTGTATGGCATGATATGTTAAAGGTGATATACATTCTACTGCTTAGTCGGCTCACGACGCTAACTCCTATCTCACAAGGAATTAACAACTGCACAATTAACACCACATCAACATCAAAGAGGAACAATACTATTAAACAAAAATAAGTAGTTTATTAATACAACTATCGTTGCACTTATTCTGTTGATATAGTTTTGCCACAGACTTCACAGCTCCGCCACTTATACAGACACAAAATATCTTCCTTAGATCTACCTCTGAAGCGACTGTCAGAGTCAAGGTAAATAAAATAATCACTTTTTAAATGTGTCGTGATGTACTGAGAGATTGTAACAGCTAGTGAAATTCATGTGAATGTGTAGTTGCTAAATGGTCGGTATAATTCCAGAAAAACCGGTCGCAATAACTTTAAATATAAAGCAATTTATTTTATCGCGCTAGTGCGGATTTTAGCGTCGTGCTGCGTGACCTTTGGATTAGAGTGGCGGCTCTGTTAATACCTCACCCAGTACTGCCAACTCTACAGTCAGTTCACGGAATGCATCACTCAGTACAAACAAGAAGGCAATTTAATAATCCTAAATTACTTTCTTATTCAATAGAACACTTTAAAAATACAAGTCAAAATAAAGAACTAACGAAATATAAACATAAAGGTCTGGTTTTTATATTTTCTGTGAAAATGCAACATAGTGCAGTAGATAATTTTGTCCTCCCCCCTACTTCAGGCATTTGTAAATTGTGGTGTGCAGTACATCTGCACATTATCGCAGTTCCATATAAACGTCCACGTGGAACACAAACAACAATGCATTAAATTTAGCACTTACGTAGTTCAAAATACTGCAAATGAAACACCTGTGATCGACAATTACGGTCGTGTCCTTATCATGGAGAGAGTTGCTGGTGGTGACGCCA
This sequence comes from Mantis religiosa, assembly GCA_030765055.1. NCBI lineage: Eukaryota > Metazoa > Arthropoda > Insecta > Mantodea > Mantidae > Mantis > Mantis religiosa. The sequence continues at coordinate 23,097,055 of CM060949.1, forward strand.
ACTGCACAAATGAGGGGCGGTTCTTCCTTGAAACGTTTGAATCGCCGAGTCACCTACTGTCCACCAACGCAAAGTAAGTCCCTGAAAGGAATGCACCCCCTTACACAGTGGGACAAGGACAAGGAATGTGTGTGACGAAGAACACATGCTACACAAGGAGCAGACCGTTAAAAACATGCGCCCTCTTCACTCTATACACTAAACCCGAGAGGATCCATTCACAAAAGTAGAAGACCTTAGAATGTTTTTGAATGGTCTGTAACTGAACTGACGTGGGGTGTCATAAACTATCGAGGGAGGCTGTAGGAACCTTTTCCAACCCCCTGCGTCTCCGAGGAATTCTCGGAGACTTTCTTTCCTGTCGTATACTATACTTGTTTTTGAATAACTTGCAAGATTATGTTTTATGTTTTAGCATTTACTTTTCCTTCATAAAAGTTCTCCAAATTATATTTTGTAATGGAATCGCTCTCTTGGCACTCGCGTGTCGATAATACAGCTAGCTAACTTCCCGACTAGTGATTCCTTATTAAAAGGCCAAGGTGACCGTAACACTTGCACAGTGGGTGAGTTGAGGTTGCAGGGGCAGAATACATTGCGGGTTACCATGGCTACGGATTCGATTCATAGAAGCCGTATATTCCACACCAACTCGTGTTGCCAACTTAATACAGGAGCTTCTTCCTATTTTTTCGTTTATTTGAAAAGAAATTTGTTGGTAGAAGTGTTAACCCGCTTGAAGTGCGCCCCGCGTGTCGTGTACTATTGTTTATCATCAGTTGGCATCCTGTGTAAAAACGTAATTTTTTATGTGATAAGTGATTACTGTCTGATATGTGAATTGTTTAATGTTTTACATTCAAGGGATTTACAGTGAATCCAACACCCAACTGGGTGTGTTCCATTCTCCAAACAACCTTTTCTTTATGGAAAAATGATGACAAACGCGACATGGTAAATGTCGGTAGGCCAACACCAGTGCTATGTTTAGACAAACTTTGCGGCGGAGCGTCTACAAAATACAGCAGGACATTTAAGACTCATTGGTATGAGGAGCATAATTGTGTCGGATTGAAGGAGCTGTGGACAAAAGTACAGACGCTCTTCGGGTAAGCTCACGTCTATATATTGTAAAATACAATGAGAGCATTAAGCTTAATAGACTTTTCATGTGATATCCTATAAGGGGAGTAGACAAGAAATGATATAATGAAAGCGAGGACTTTTTAAATTAAGGTAATTTTAAGGAACTTTCGGAATCATATACAGAGGGAAACCCCATTGAAATTCAAAACCACTATTCCAGTATAAAATCCGTTTTTGCGATGCTCATTTTGCGAATCTAGGTTAGCCAATTTTCCTCGTCACCTAATCAATTCACCCAGAACCGCGCCTGGAACAAATGCAATGTCACGAAATATAACCATAGTTTACTAAAACAGGGTAAATACGTCATACTGCCTTCTGTATCTACAACTCATATATCTAAAACATTTTTATAAACTTTGGTAACATAACTGAGTGAGAGTGTAACATCAGACGTTCTCCGTATTACACATATTAGTGTCTTGAAGATAATTAGATATAAAGACGTACAACCCAAATACAGACATATAAGCACTCATTCGTAGTATGTATAACGTGAGAGTGGAAGCTGTTCTACTCCACAAAGAACTTGAGTGACCTAGACCAAGTTAGTGGCACAGCTGTAACAAGATACGTACTACACACATTCTCAATCCTCATCCGTTTTTTCCATTCCAATAATCACAGATTTATTCTTATCCTTTTTTACTCTGTCATGACTAACATCTTTCTGTAACAAAAGCAATTACGTACACATGTTACTGGGTACAGGGATTTAAGTTGGACAATACGTTAATCTCACTATTTCACTATCACAGACTAAAATAGGCAATGCGTATTCGTGTGTATTGTGATAAAAGGACTCAAACTTCTTTGTTTGTCACTAAGCAGGTACTTACTTTCTATTACTGTCTCTCCTTACAAATACACAGAGTAAACACGTCTCTTTGGTATTCTCTTTCATCTGTTGTACACACCAAGCTGCGCTGCCTATAATATACCCCACATACACACAACGTTTCCCTTTTACACTACTCTGACAGAAAGATTCTGATATTTACTCCCCTCTGCGCTGTTCACACATCTGCTACTCATAAATACGGAACTGCAGACCGACGGACTATAAAGCGCATTGACTCAGTTGAACTAACTCCAGCGCACCGTTTCGCAGCCAGAAGTTCTGGTGGTACTGTACTCAGGTTTCGTTATTCAAACACTCGAGAACAAATCCGAACGGTAACAATGCGTCTTGCTACCGACAATCTTTAAACGTTGCATTGTTTTTGCTTCTGGCGCCGACAAACAACAAAGCTGATGCAATTGTTTAACAGACATCTCCAGTTCAGTCGGATGCTGACAGGCTGTTCACAGCCCGAATGCTTTTACTACGTGGCCACCCAGTTTTTGGGTTTTATCGCAGGTTGGCGTTCTTGTTGGTACTTGCAGGATGGTGTAAGATTATTATAATTTTCACACCCTGGTGTTTGTAATGTTTAACTGTTGTGGGATAATTTTGAAGCTAAACAGCCCTTGGTACGTTTATGTGGAGCTCAATTTTGCTGCTATTCCGAATAACTTCAGTGTTTGTTACCTCGGGTACCTGCAAGCCATGCGGAAAACCCAGAAAGGCCTGAAACGGCGTCTTGTAAGGTCGTAATATCCTAGAAATCGACCATGGCACTTCCATAAGTTGGTAACTTAGCAACTTAGCTTAGAATTTGCTGCCAGACGCCTAATTTCGTCCTTCACGTAAGGCAGAAGAGAGGCTTCGTGAAGGAAACTCACGGGAAACAAACGACCTACAGAATAGATGGGTCGCAGTCCTCTGTTCTGCACCTGTAGAAGCCATGCAAGCCAGCTGTATGTGGCCATGCCCCAGGTCTGACAGGCATATAGCATCAACGGGATTACCACCGATCGGAAGAGCTGTAACTTGAAGCGAACAGGCATCCACACTGATGCCAGCATTGGGTACAAGGAGGCAATTGCCCCCTGAATCCGTGCCAAGAGGTTCCGGATGTGTCGGTGAAAAGTTAGGCCTCTATCACTTATAGTCTACTGCATTCCCAATAAGATAATGTTTATCTTGAAGTAGATAGAGCAATAGGTGTTTGTACAAGAGTAGAGAAAGTCATGTATACATCACATAACGACCAAAACATTTGACTATCACTTAAAGTCTACTGTATTCCCAATAAGATAATGTTTATCTTGAAGTAGATAGTGCAATAAGTGTTTGTACAAGAGTAGAGAAAAGCACATTCAAAGTTTTTCAGGTTTTCTTTTTCCGCTGCGTGCTTGTGCGTGTAAAGTGGTCATAAAGAGTAGGTGAAGCAGCGTTATTAATAAAAGGGCAGTAATCAACAGGCGAGTATCAATAAACCGTTTTACAAGGCCATGCAGAATTTGCCGAGGTTTATATCGACTTGTGTTATAATTCTTAACCTCTAACCTTTGTCTTATGTAATGGAGCAAGCAGTACAACCTTGAACAGACCACAAGAAATGCTGCAGCCTACTTGACGGAGGTGCTTGAGGCGAGGTACTCACCTGTAAAGAGAGAAAACATGGCACAGTTAGTAACCAATAAAACCACATTCACATTCTATTACTATTTATTTATTAGTTTATCTACCGTGTATAGTGGGGGAAATTCTATACAGAGCAGTTGGAAAGGTTAGCGTATGCTAGACCAATGGGAGGAAGGGATAACGTGTGTGTTCTATGGTTCCACAGTGGTACTCTCTGGCAGACAGGCGACTATCTCGCCATCCCTACAGCGACAACAGCAGCAGTAGTGTACAAAATATCCACAAAGTAGCGCCACAATGCCTAATGCCGCTCTACCTAACTTAAAAATACCAGACTGAGATGAAATAAAATTAAAATGGGAAGTCGTGGACTTTGGCCTAAACTAATGGCCAAAGAAAACTTCACTATACAAATTGCTTTGCGACTCTACCAATCTTGCAGCTGAAATTAACTACAGTGTGATCTATATAAACCTGAGCCATTTCAATAGGCCATAAACTTTGAACCAACAATAGTATACACGTGCAACTTTGGTAGAATATAATACACAATTGGGAGATTACATTACACTATTTACATCTCAGAGAAAATGTTGGAATTGTACTCCACCAGCATCTATACATGTTTGTACTCGTCTTACCATATTCTCTGAAGTTTTACGGAGAGTATACTCGACAATGTTACTTATTTCGGTTCGAATGGATTCCTTGAAAACATCAATTGTCCGTGGCCTATTCTTGTACACTCTAGTTTTAGATATTTCCACAGGAAAATATATGGTGAGGTTAGGTCAGGGGATCTGCGAGACCACAGAACTTTTGAGATTGCTCGGTAACACTGGGCAACAATGAAAATGTTGCGGGTTTAAGAATAGTGAGTTTACATGTATTTCCAGCTGCTGAATTAAAAATCACCATAAAATGACAGATTAGCTCTTGTTTTGAAGAGAAAGTGACATTACATTTTTTAGAGTGAAGATTTTAAATTTGCGGATTTTTTTGGAAGTTGGCACAGCTCTCAAATAACAAAACAAAATTAGAGAGAAATTTTGGAAATTAAGTGATGCAAAAGTTAAGGAAAACATTTTCGTTGGACCAAAAATAAGAGAACTTGTAAAGGATCCTGCATTTGACCAAATTTTGGAGGGGAGAGAAAAGGAAGCTTGGGAAGCCTTCAAGGGTTTTCTTCATGCATTCTTAGGCAACAAAAGAGATGACAACTACAAGCATTTGGTGACAGTGCTCCTACAACATGTCCCTTAAGATCCATTTTCTCCACTGCCACTTAGACTTTTTCCCTCCTAGTTGTGGAGTTGTTAGTGATGAACATGGGGAGAGATTCCATCAGGACATTTCTGTTATGGAACAAAGATATCAGGGCCGTTGGAATGAAGTAATGCTTGGTCTTTGTATAGGGATTCTGCGGAACTCCATCACAAGAGACAAGCTAAAAGACGACCATGTCATGATTCTCTTCAGACACGAATATCTGTGAAGTATTTCTCAAGCAATTTAGAACTCTTAGCATGTAAATACCAGTTAAAAATCAAATGCACTTTCGTTGTTGTTAGCATGTATGTATTTAAAATGTATCCTTTTCTCTAAATCCATTAATATGTAATACTTCTACTTTGTGTATATCATAGAAACTAGAGCTAATAAAAATTTTCTTTCTCATATTTGTTTTTCTCAACGCAGAATTATTAGGAATCGCCTCATGAAATGCTCGAAACTTCCAAAAATTATTGATGTATGGCACGTTGCTCCATCTTGCTGGAAATAACCTTCCCTCAATTCGATATCATCTAGCTGCTCCACAAATATCTTGAAGATACTCATATAAACTTCAGTGTCTACAGTCGTATCAAAGAAAATGAGACCAACGATACATAAATGCTGTTGGAGGACACTTCCAACATTTTCTCTGAGATGTAAATAGTGTAATGTAATCCCCCAATTGTGTATTATATTCTCCCACAGTTGCACGTGTGTCTAATTATTGGTTCAAAAGTTATGGCCTTCTGAAATGGTTCAGGTTTATATGGATCGCAGTGTATTTACAGTTGGTGAATTTAGAGCTCGATGTCGTAACATGGTATTTGTATTCATCTCGAATAAATATGTCCTTTTAATGGTCAAAAACTCGATAACTGTGGCATGGAGTGATTTGCTTGTGTCTACCTTATTCAATTGACCAACAAACTATAGTGAAGAAGGAACATGTTGGTAAGGTGTAAGTGGCGTTTAATGGTTTCAGCAAATGATACGATAAACAGTTTTACTTTGTTGTGTTAGAGAACCCAGTTAGCGAGGCGTGAAAACAGATTCGCCATTGTTTACGACCTTCTCATTGTCTGCCGCGGATGAAGAGTTATTCGCTTCAATGGTGAGTCAACTATCCAATGATACACCCTTCTCTTGTACTAAGGAGCCGTATAGTGTGAAATGATCGAGAAATTACAACTCATTCGGAATAATCTGAAAAATAGTGCTGTACAATTCTTGCTGTTTCCAGTTTCTTAATTTACATCCTCCAATGTTAAGTCATATCGGACGATGAATGAAATGATGTTCAAATGAGTACAGGGTACATAGAGCTTAGTGTTACCAGACATTCATCTTTCAGGGTAAGAGAAAACCTCCAACGTTAAGTCATATCGGACGATGAATGAAATGATGTTCAAATGAGTACAGGGTCCATAGAGCTTAGTGTTACCAGACATTCATCTTTCAGGGTAAGAGAAAACCTCCAACGTTAAGTCATATCGGACGATGAATGAAATGATGTTCAAATGAGTACAGGGTACACAGAGCTTAGTGTTACCAGACATTCATCTTTCAGGGTAAGAGAAAACCTCCAACGTTAAGTCATATCGGACGATGAATGAAATGATGTTCAAATGAGTACAGGGTCCATAGAGCTTAGAGTTACCAGACATTCATCTTTCAGGATAAGAGAAAACCTCCAACGTTAAGTCATATCGGACGATGAATGAAATGATGTTCAAATGAGTACAGGGTACACAGAGCTTAGAGTTACCAGACATTCATCTTTCAGGATAAGAGAAAACCTCCAACGTTAAGTCATATCGGACGATGAATGAAATGATGTTCAAATGAGTACAGGGTACATAGAGCTTAGTGTTACCAGACATTCATCTTTCAGGGTAAGAGAAAACCTCCAACGTTAAGTCATATCGGACGATGAATGAAATGATGTTCAAATGAGTACAGGGTACACAGAGCTTAGAGTTACCAGACATTCATCTTTCAGGATAAGAGAAAACCTCCAACGTTAAGTCATATCGGACGATGAATGAAATGATGTTCAAATGAGTACAGGGTCCATAGAGCTTAGAGTTACCAGACATTCATCTTTCAGGATAAGAGAAAACCTCCAACGTTAAGTCATATCGGACGATGAATGAAATGATGTTCAAATGAGTACAGGGTACACAGAGCTTAGAGTTACCAGACATTCATCTTTCAGGATAAGAGAAAACCTCCAACGTTAAGTCATATCGGACGATGAATGAAATGATGTTCAAATGAGGACAGGGTACATAGAGCTTAGAGTTACCAGACATTCATCTTTCAGGATAAGAGAAAACCTCCAACGTTAAGTCATATTGGACGATGAATGAAATGATGTTCAAATGAGAACAGGGTACATAGAGCTTAGAGTTACCAGACATTCATCTTTCAGGATAAGAGAAAACCTCCAACGTTAAGTCATATCGGACGATGAATGAAATGATGTTCAAATGAGGACAGGGTACATAGAGCTTAGAGTTACCAGACATTCATCTTTCAGGATAAGAGAAAACCTCCAACGTTAAGTCATATCGGACGATGAATGAAATGATGTTCAAATGAGTACAGGGTACATAGAGCTTAGAGTTACCACACATTCATCTTTCAGGATAAGGGAAATATCCCTTTTTGTTACCGAAGGTGATGAATAAGTCAGTATTGTAGTGGCCGACTTGACCTCTTGAGCCCCCAAATGCGGACCACATGTATAACGCCCTTCTGAGGTCGCAGTTTACATCTCGTGGGACGTGGAATGTTCAGTGATTAACAAGAGGCAAACGCTTTTGCAGAAAATTGAGTAGTGAAAGTGTTTAGTGTAATTACGAGCCAGTATCATGGACATACATCACGCCCACGTCTAAAACGCGAGTTCAGAGAGACGCCGCTAATGGAAACGAGCAAGTACACCTACAGCTAATGGTGCAGGTTTCCCTACTTTGCCAGAACCAGTGCATATAGCTACACTCGAAGTCTTGACCTTCTGGCGTTTATACATACTTTAGTTTTAGATACATGGGGATGTGCGTTCCTCGAATGTTTAACAACTGACCTAAAAATTAGACAGTCCAAAGTTGTAATCGAGAATAAACAATAAATATCGAAAGAATTTTAAAAAATGACTAAGTATTGTTATCAAAACACAAACTGCACCTGAAAATCCTTTATTCGTCACCAAACTCTATAATCACATATACAAACAGACAACCTCAGCACGTCTCCTATATTCTATTATGTATATTCCTACAATCAATTCCTGGTAAACAGATCCACTAACAGAGCAGATAAACAGTTCAAGCCCCGCTCACTCTTCATACCCCACTTGTCTTCTTGTGGTGGGTAGACAGTACATGATACCTATCACTGCAGTTACTGAAACAAGCATTAGGTCTGACAACATGGGTGACTCATATGTAATCTCATACACTCATTTCGTAGTAAGCAGATCCACCAACAGAGCAGATAAACAGTTCAAGCCCCTCTCCCTCTTCATGCCCCGCTTGTCTTCTTGTGGTGGGTAGACAGTACATAATACCTATCACTGCAGTTACTGAAACAAGCATTAGATCTGACAGTATGGGTGACTCATATGTACTCTCATACACTCATTTCGTAGTAAACAGATCCACTAACAGAGCAGATAAACAGTTCAAGCTCCTCTCCCTCTTCAGGCCCCGCTTGTCTTCTTGTGGTGGGTAGACAGTACATAATACCTATCACTGCAGTTACTGAAAGGAGCATTAGATCTGACAGCATGGGTGACTCATATGTACTCTCATACACTCATTTCATAGTAAACAGATCCACTAACAGAGCAGATAAACAGTTGAAGCTCCTCTCCCTCTTCATGCCCCGCTTGTCTTCTTGTGGTGGGTAGACATGACATAATACCTATCACTACAGTTACTGAAACGAGCATTAGGTCTGACAGTATGGGTAACTCATATGTACTCTCGTACACTCATTTCGTAGTAAACAGATCCACTAACAGAGCAGATAAACAGTTCAAGCCCCTCTCCCTCTTCAGGCCCCGCTTGTCTTCTTGTGGTGGGTAGACAGTACATAATACCTATCACTGCAGTTACTGAAACGAGCATTAGATCTGACAGTATGGGTGACTCATGTGTACTCTCATACACTCATTTCATAGTAAACAGATCCGCTAACAGAGCAGATAAACAGTTCAAGCTCCTCTCTCTCTTCAGGCCCCGCTTGTCTTCTTGTGGTGGGTAGACAGTACATAATACCTATCACTACAGTTACTGAAACGAGCATTAGATCTGACAGCATGGGTGACTCATATGTACTCTCATACACTCATTTCATAGTAAACAGATCCACCAACAGAGCAGATAAACAGTTCAAGCTCCTCTCCCTCTTCAGGCCCCGCTTGTCTTCTTGTGGTGGGTAGACAGTACATAATACCTATCATTGCAGTTACTGAAACGAGCATTAGATCTGACAGTATGGGTGACTCATATGTACTCTCATACACTCATTTCATAGTAAACAGATCCACTAACAGAACAGATAAACAGTTCAAGCTCCTCTCCCTCTTCAGGCCCCGCTTGTCTTCTTGTGGTGGGTAGACAGTACATAATACCTATCACTGCAGTTACTGAAAGGAGCATTAGATCTGACAGCATGGGTGACTCATATGTACTCTCATACACTCATTTCATAGTAAACAGATCCACTAACAGAGCAGATAAACAGATGAAGCTCCTCTCCCTCTTCATGCCCCGCTTGTCTTCTTGTGGTGGGTAGACAGTACATAATACCTATCACTGCAGTTACTGAAACGAGCATTAGATCTGACAGTATGGGTGACTCATATGTACTCTCATACACTCATTTCGTAGTAAACAGATCCACTAACAGAGCAGATAAACAGTTCAAGCCCCTCTCTCTCTTCATGCCCCGCTTGTCTTCTTGTGGTGGGTAGACAGTACATAATACCTATCACTGCAGTTACTGAAACGAGCATTAGATCTGACAGTATGGGTGACTCATATGTACTCTCATACACTCATTTCGTAGTAAACAGATCCACTAACAGAGCAGATAAACAGTTGAAGCTCCTCTCCCTCTTCATGCCCCGCTTGTCTTCTTGTGGTGGGTAGACAGTACATAATACCTATCACTGCAGTTACTGAAACGAGCATTAGATCTGACAGTATGGGTGACTCATATGTACTCTCATACACTCATTTCGTAGTAAACAGATCCACTAACAGAGCAGATAAACAGTTGAAGCTCCTCTCCCTCTTCATGCCCCGCTTGTCTTCTTGTGGTGGGTAGACAGTACATAATACCTATCACTGCAGTTACTGAAACGAGCATTAGATCTGACAGTATGGGTGACTCATATGTACTCTCATACACTCATTTCATAGTAAACAGATCCACTAACAGAGCAGATAAACAGTTGAAGCTCCTCTCCCTCTTCATGCCCCGCTTGTCTTCTTGTGGTGGGTAGACAGTACATAATACCTATCACTGCAGTTACTGAAACGAGCATTAGATCTGACAGTATGGGTGACTCATATGTACTCTCATACACTCATTTCGTAGTAAACAGATCCACTAACAGAGCAGATAAGCAGTTCAAGCCCCTCTCTCTCTTCATGCCCCGCTTGTCTTCTTGTGGTGGGTAGACAGTACATAATACCTATCACTACAGTTACTGAAACGAGCATTAGGTCTGACAGTATGGGTAACTCATATGTACTCTCGTACACTCATTTCGTAGTAAACAGATCCACTAACAGAGCAGATAAACAGTTCAAGCCCCTCTCCCTCTTCAGGCCCCGCTTGTCTTCTTGTGGTGGGTAGACAGTACATAATACCTATCACTGCAGTTACTGAAACGAGCATTAGATCTGACAGTATGGGTGACTCATGTGTACTCTCATACACTCATTTCATAGTAAACAGATCCGCTAACAGAGCAGATAAACAGTTCAAGCTCCTCTCTCTCTTCAGGCCCCGCTTGTCTTCTTGTGGTGGGTAGACAGTACATAATACCTATCACTACAGTTACTGAAACGAGCATTAGATCTGACAGCATGGGTGACTCATATGTACTCTCATACACTCATTTTGTAGTAAACAGATCCACTAACAGAGCAGATAAACAGTTCAAGCTCCTCTCCCTCTTCAGGCCCCGCTTGTCTTCTTGTGGTGGGTAGACAGTACATAATACCTATCACTACAGTTACTGAAACGAGCATTAGATCTGACAGCATGAGTGACTCATATGTACTCTCATACACTCATTTTGTAGTAAACAGATCCACTAACAGAGCAGATAAACAGTTCAAGCTCCTCTCCCTCTTCAGGCCCCGCTTGTCTTCTTGTGGTGGGTAGACAGTACATAATACCTATCACTACAGTTACTGAAACGAGCATTAGATCTGACAGCATGGGTGACTCATATGTACTCTCATACACTCATTTTGTAGTAAACAGATCCACTAACAGAGCAGATAAACAGTTCAAGCTCCTCTCCCTCTTCAGGCCCCGCTTGTCTTCTTGTGGTGGGTAGACAGTACATAATACCTATCACTACATTTACTGAAACGAGCATTAGATCTGACAGCATGGGTGACTCATATGTACTCTCATACACTCATTTTGTAGTAAACAGATCCACTAACAGAGCAGATAAACAGTTCAAGCTCCTCTCTCTCTCTCTTCATGCCTCGCTTGTCTTCTTGTGGTGGGTAGACAGTACATAATACCTATCACTGTAGTTACTGAAACGAGCATTAGATCTGACAGTATGGGTGACTCATATGTACTCTCATACACTCATTTCGTAGTAAACAGATCCACTAACAGAGCAGATAAACAGTTCATGCTCCTCTCTCTCTTCAGGCCCCGCTTGTCTTCTTGTGGTGGGTAGACAGTACATAATACCTATCACTGCAGTTACTGAAACGAGCATTAGATCTGACAGTATGGATGACTCATATGTACTCTCATACACTCATTTCATAGCAAACAGATCCACTAACAAAGCAGATAAACGGTTCAAGCTCCTCTCTCTCTTCATACCCCGCTTGTCTTCTTGTGGTGGGTAGACAGTACATAATACCTATCACTGCAGTTACTGAAACGAGCATTAGATCTGATAGCATGAGTGACTCATATGTACTCTCATACACTCATTTCATAGTAAAGAGATCCACTAACAGATCAGATAAACAGTTCAAGCCCCCCTCCCTCTTCATGTCCTGCTTGTCTTCTTGTGGTGGGTAGACAGTACATAATACCTATCACTGCAGTTACTGAAACGAGCATTAGATCTGATAGCATGAGTGACTCATATGTACTCTCATACACTCATTTCGTAGTAAACAGATCCACTAACAGAGCAGATAAACAGTTCAAGCTCCTCTCTCTTCATGCCCCGCTTGTCTTCTTGTGGTGGGTAGACAGTACATAATACCTATCACTGCAGTTACTGAAACGAGCATTAGATCTGACAGTATGGGTGACTCATATGTACTCTCATACACTCATTTCGTAGTAAACAGATTCACTAACAGAGCAGATAAACAGTTCAAGCTCCTCTCTCTCTTCAGGCCCCACTTGTCTTCTTGCGGTGGGTAGACAGTACATAATACCTATCACTACAGTTACTGAAACAAGCATTAGATCTGACGCATGGGTGACTCATATGTACTCTCATACACTCATTTCGTAGTAAACAGATCCACTAACAGAGCAGATAAACAGTTCAAACTCCTCTCCCTCTTCATGCCCCGGTTGTCTTCTTGTGGTGGGTAGACAGTACATAATACCTATCACTGCAGTTACTGAAACAAGCATTAGATCTGACAGCATGGGTGACTCATATGTACTCTCATACACTCATTTCGTAGTAAACAGATCCACTGACAGAGCAGATAAACAGTTCAAGCTCCTCTCCCTCTTCAGGCCCCGCTTGTCTTCTTGTGGTGGGTAGACAGTACATAATACCTATCACTGCAGTTACTGAAACGAGCATTAGATCTGACAGTATGGGTGACTCATATGTACTCTCATACACTCATTTCGTAGTAAACAGATCCACTAACAGAACAGATAAACAGTTCAAGCTCCTCTCTCTCTTCAGGTCCCGCTTGCCTTCTTGTGGTGGGTAGACAGTACATAATACCTATCACTACAGTTACTGAAACGAGCATTATATCTGACAGTATGGGTGACTCATATGTACTCTCATACATTCATTTCGTAGTAAACAGATCCACTAACAGAGCAGATAAATAGTTCAAGCTCCTCTCCCTCTTCATGCCTCGCTTGTCTTCTTGTGGTGGGTGGACAGTACATAATACCTATCACTACAGTTACTGAAACGAGCATTAGATCTGACAGTATGGGTGACTCATATGTACTCTCATACACTCATTTCGTAGTAAACAGATCCACTAACAGAACAGATAAACAGTTCAAGCTCCTCTCTCTCTTCAGGCCCCGCTTGCCTTCTTGTGGTGGGTAGACAGTACATAATACCTATCACTACAGTTACTGAAACGAGCATTAGATCTGACAGTATGGGTGACTCATATGTACTCTCATACATTCATTTCGTAGTAAACAGATCCACTAACAGAGCAGATAAATAGTTCAAGCTCCTCTCCCTCTTCATGCCTCGCTTGTCTTCTTGTGGTGGGTGGACAGTACATAATACCTATCACTACAGTTACTGAAACGAGCATTAGATCTGACAGTATGGGTGACTCATATGTACTCTCATACACTCATTTCGTAGTAAACAGATCCACTAACAGAACAGATAAACAGTTCAAGCTCCTCTCTCTCTTCAGGCCCCGCTTGCCTTCTTGTGGTGGGTAGACAGTACATAATACCTATCACTACAGTTACTGAAACGAGCATTAGATCTGACAGTATGGGTGACTCATATGTACTCTCATATACTCATTTCGTAGTAAACAGATCCACTAACAGAGCAGATAAACAGTACAAGCCCTCTCCCTCTTCAGGCCCCGCTTGTCTTCTTGTGGTGGGTAGACAGTACATAATACCTATCACTGCAGTTACTGAAACGAGCATTAGATCTGACAGTATGGGTGACTCATATGTACTCTCATATACTCATTTCGTAGTAAACAGATCCACTAAGAGAGCAGATAAACAGTACAAGCTCCTCTCTCTCTTCAGGCCCCGCTTGCCTTCTTGTGGTGGGTAGACAGTACATAATACCTATCACTACAGTTACTGAAACGAGCATTAGATCTAGCAGTATGGGTGACTCATATGTACTCTCATATACTCATTTCGTAGTAAACAGATCCACTAACAGAACAGATAAACAGTTCAAGTCCCTCTCCCTCTTCAGGTCCCGCTTGTCTTCTTGTGGTGGGTAGACAGTACATAATACCTATCACTACAGTTACTGAAACGAGCATTAGATCTGACAGTATGGGTGACTCATATGTACTCTCATATACTCATTTCGTAGTAAACAGATCCACTAACAGAACAGATAAACAGTTCAAGTCCCTCTCCCTCTTCAGGTCCCGCTTGTCTTCTTGTGGTGGGTAGACAGTACATAATACCTATCACTGCAGTTACTGAAACGAGCATTAGATCTGACAGTATGGGTGACTCATATGTACTCTCATATACTCATTTCGTAGTAAACAGATCCACTAACAGAGCAGATAAACAGTTCAAGCTCCTCTCCCTCTTCATGCCCCGCTTGTCCTCTTGTGGTGGGTAGACAGTACATAATACCTATCACTACAGTTACTGAAACGAGCATTAGATCTGACAGTATGGGTGACTCATATGTACTCTCATATACTCATTTCGTAGTAAACAGATCCACTAACAGAGCAGATAAACAGTACAAGCTCCTCTCCCTCTTCAGGCCCCGCTTGTCTTCTTGTGGTGGGTAGACAGTACATAATACCTATCACTGCAGTTACTGAAACGAGCATTAGATCTGACAGTATGGGTGACTCATATGTACTCTCATATACTCATTTCGTAGTAAACAGATCCACTAACAGAGCAGATAAACAGTACAAGCTCCTCTCTCTCTTCAGGCCCCGCTTGCCTTCTTGTGGTGGGTAGACAGTACATAATACCTATCACTACAGTTACTGAAACGAGCATTAGATCTAGCAGTATGGGTGACTCATATGTACTCTCATATACTCATTTCGTAGTAAACAGATCCACTAACAGAGCAGATAAACAGTCCAAGCTCCTCTCACTCTTCAGTCCCTGCTTGTCTTCTTGTGGTGGGTAGACAGTACATAATACCTATCACTACAGTTACTGAAACGAGCATTAGATCTAGCAGTATGGGTGACTCATATGTACTCTCATATACTCATTTCGTAGTAAACAGATCCACTAACAGAGCAGATAAACAGTCCAAGCTCCTCTCACTCTTCAGTCCCTGCTTGTCTTCTTGTGGTGGGTAGACAGTACATAATACCTATCACTACAGTTACTGAAACGAGCATTAGATCTAGCAGTATGGGTGACTCATATGTACTCTCATATACTCATTTCGTAGTAAACAGATCCACTAACAGAGCAGATAAACAGTCCAAGCTCCTCTCACTCTTCAGTCCCTGCTTGCCTTCTTGTGGTGGGTAGACAGTACATAATACCTATCACTGCAGTTACTGAAACAAGCATTAGATCTGACAGTATGGGTGACTCATATATACTCTCATATACTCATTTCGTAGTAAACAGATCCACTGACAGAACAGATAAACAGTTCAAGTCCCTCTCCCTCTTCAGGTCCCGCTTGTCTTCTTGTGGTGGGTAGACAGTACATAACACCTATCACTGCAGTTACTGAAACAAGCATTAGATCTGACAGTATGGGTGACTCATATATACTCTCATATACTCATTTCGTAGTAAACAGATCCACTGACAGAACAGATAAACAGTTCAAGTCCCTCTCCCTCTTCAGGTCCCGCTTGTCTTCTTGTGGTGGGTAGACAGTACATAATACCTATCACTGCAGTTACTGAAACAAGCATTAGATCTGACAGTATGGGTGACTCATATGTACTCTCATATACTCATTTCGTAGTAAACAGATCCACTGACAGAACAGATAAACAGTTCAAGTCCCTCTCCCTCTTCAGGCCCCGCTTGTCTTCTTGTGGTGGGTAGACAGTACATAATACCTATCACTGCAGTTACTGAAACAAGCATTAGATCTGACAGTATGGGTGACTCATATGTACTCTCATATACTCATTTCGTAGTAAACAGATCCACTAACAGAACAGGTAAACAGTTCAAGCCCCTCTCCCTCTTCAGGCCCTGCTTGTCTTCTTGTGGGTAGAGAGTTCAGGACCCGCTCTAGTATTGCAGACAGCATTGCAGTATTCCAGAACAGTCAACTGTTTTTTTCTCCCACTGGTGTCCGAGGTAATAGGCGATAGATCGGTATGGTGCACTGCATGTACAGGATTAGAACTCGTTCTATCGAGAACGTGCAGTTATGGGCCAGTTAGGTAACTTGGCACTCAGCCTAATGATCTAACACGCTTCTCGCCTCTGATATCTTACTTTTACCTTTTGTTTCGACTTATTTTCCTCTTATATACTAAACAGATCTAGCTATTTAACCTCTTACTTCATTTGTCATTTAAGTACTAAAACTAATACTTCTTGCGCTACCCCTGGTACCTTTTGGACCATCAAGACATTTATATTTGCAGCCTAATTTTCTTTCAATTTATCAGTTTGTCTGCCTGGTGGTGACATTAAATTCAAGAGGTCCCGAGTTCTAATCTCTGTCAGGTTGATAAGGAATTTCTTTACTTGGGGTTTTCCTTATCTTGAAAGACGAACGTATGTAACTTTAAGCTCTATGTGCCCTGTACACATTTGAACTTCATTCTATTCCTTGTTTGACACATTGGAGGGCCTGCCTTTAAAATCATGATAGAAAAACCCTTGATCCGACATATCACCATTATTTCACTGGGTCTTGACGTATTTAACCTCACTTTTCTTTATTCTCACTCGTAGATCTCCTTTTTTCTTGCGTTCCTTTTTCCTGTTACAAGCTATTAAGCTTTATTGGTCGCTTTTTGTATTCTTTTACCGAATTACTTATTTTTTCGTAACATTTTGTGAAATCTCGTCCTCTAACCCGCTATAATGTTTCTTCCTTGCCTACAGTATATCCAGAAATAATTAGTTTTCACTATGTCTCATTACTTTAAGCTTTCCCTGACTATTACTTACCTCTTACTATCACTTCGTTTATCCTGCAGTTACTTAACCTCACATTTTGATATCCCCACTTACACCTACCTTTTGTTGTCTCTTTCTTGTCTATTATGTTTATTACCTTCCTCTTTTTCCTTCAGTAATTAATAAATCATAGCTTACTTAGTTCAAATTGAGGATGTTCCCAAATGGCCGTTCACTCCTTGAAGTAATAGGTCATAAACGTGCATAGCGTGCCTTTTGGTTTGTTTGCATGTTAACAATAGTTTAAGGTGAACTCAGGTTTTCATCGTAAAGTAAAATAGCATGACTGTCTTGTAGTACAGTTGATAAATGACGGCAAGTTAATAATTCTGTATTTACCAACTGGAACTTTTGTCTCTGTTTTCATTTGAAAGTGAATTATCAAACATCTGGCTATCACTACGATTGATGTTATTTTCCTTTAATTTCGATACCTCACTGTCGCCCTGCTAACCACGATCTTATAATGGAAAAGAACATGTTAAAATTGCAATTGTTTATACCAAGAACAATCCTTCGGTAAAAGCCTAGAGACAGGAATATACTACATGCGTGCGATAAGAAAAGCGATCGGACTCCAAGTCGTCATTCGGTAAGTTTCGTGAACATAGATGACAACTTTGAAATTTCAACTGCGCTATACTCTGACATCTAGTAGCTAATACGCTAAGCTTTATCATGTCCGCCATATTTCGTTTTGACCAATTTCGAGGTTAATTAGCTAACCAGTTTACAACAATCGCATGTTAGAATTAGAATTTTAGTTCGTCCTTGGCAACATATACATGTTATGAGACACGTCAAAATGTATAAATACAGTATATACATAAAGTCAAATTGATTACATACAAAATACACAGTAAGCAGCTTTTCTATGGCTTCATGTGGTATTTGCATAGACTAATTTACTACAAGAAATGTCATAATATAAATATTACAGGTTTGTGAATGTACTATGCTCCCAGTGCTCATTTACATGATTATAGTTCTAAAAATTCATTAGGCGTATAAAAACAGTGTGCATGCAACAATTTCTTAACCTTATTCTTAAAGTTTTTTAATGATGCAGCTTGTTTAAATGAATTTGGAAGTTTATTATATAACATTATCACTTTGTAGTTAAAGCTTCCTTCATAAAGTCTCGTTTGGTGCCAGTTTATCCTTGTTACGAGTGTGGTACATCAGCATTTACTTGAAAATGATTTATATTTGTATGAACATTTGTGGATATTATGGCACTCGAAAGGGGAGACGGTCCTAGGAATTTTGTTTAAGATATATTGGTAACAAATGAAAACCATATCTTAAATTTTCTGTGAATATCCTCGGAGGTCCTCCTCATTCTGAATGACCTTTCTATAACTGATAAACAGTAAGGGATAGACAAAGTATTTCTGCATAAGCAAATCTAAATCTTGTAATACACATAGATTGTGTCAAATACATTTTCTTGTATAACGAATGATTTCCGAGATATTCCTTCCTATTTGTTTACATTTCCCAATGCCTAACCTTCTCTCAAATAGCACGTCGTTACTCGTTTCTTTTCTCTTGTACATTTAAAGACATGACAAAACATTTTGACTATCACATAGAACATTTGACACAGAGCAACAAGTGTTTGTACAAGAGTAGAGAAAGTAATGTGTACATCACATAACGACCAAACATTTGACTATCACTTAAAGTCTACTGTATTCCCAATAAGTTAATGTTTATCTTGAAGTAGATAGAGCAATAAGTGTTTGTACAAGAGTAGAGAAAGTCACGTATACATCACATAACGACCAAAACATTTGACTATCACTTAAAGTCTACTGTATTCCCAATAAGATAATGTTTATCTTGAAGTAGATAGAGCAATAAGTGTTTGTACAAGAGTAGAGAAAGTCATGTGACATTCCAATATGAGATATGTTAGCCGATTTGCTGCTTTCCTGTCCGAGATCGCTGATTGGCCAATCGCCAGGAACGGTGAAAACGGAAACTGTTTCAATACTGTAATCATGACGTAACTCAAGGTAACACTATGTGTGTGATCTTTTTCCTTTACTTGCTCGAGTAAAGTACGGTAAATGAAGGACCTTGTCCTAGGTCGGGTAATGGGACTTCTGGTGTTTTCGCTTTCGGAAGTTCTTAGTGCCCTCACTGCGAGAATTTCCTTGCTGGATGCTGGTCTTTCACCACTAATGTCCTTTCATGTGATATTTATTTGTGCGTTATAAAGCTCTTCTCAGCCTGGTATATGGCAGCCTTCTCTGAGCCGCCTCAGCGCTGCAAGCTTTCCACGGTTCCCCCCAGCCTTCTGTCAGCAACCCATTGGTATGAGCTGACACTCTGCGTGTCCCTGTAGCCTTCTGGGGCTCTTTCACCTTAGCCGGTTCTCCTGGAGGTATTTTTTTATTTATTATCATTGATATTTTACAAAATGAACGCTGACTGTAAAAGAGGATATGCTACATTCATTTAAATTGTTTTTTCTTAAACGTACAATTACCTACATCCTCAGCCATAAAAGCAAACAAGGGTAAACAAGAGTTTACGAAATCGATTACATTAATTAATAGATTAGATTAGATTTTCATTGTGTATATTCCAAAATTTTACAATTTATAACTTTAGGTTACATTTATTTGTGTTTACCTTGTTGCTACCTTGACTTACATGACACCCTGGTCTTCTGCTCTGTCAGGTAGCTCTTAACCTCCATACCTCCTTGTTACATAATTAGCCCCTTTCTTCCCCTCATTTTCCTTTCTTATATTCTTTACATTTATTTGTGTTTATCTTGTTACTACCTTGGCTTACATGACACCCTGGTCTTCTGCTCTGTCAGGTAGCTCTTAACCTCCATGTCTCCTTGTTACTTAATTAGTCCCTTTCTTCCCCCTCATCTTCCTTTCTTGTATTCTTTACATTTCTTGTCCATTTTTCTTTTACTTTCTGCAAGAACTCACCAATACTTCTTACCTTCTTACCTTCTTTTCCCTGCCTGTTATCATTTTTATAGCTACTAACCTCTTCTCTACTTTCTCCCATTTTTCTTCCCAAACCTTTTATTTCCTAATTGCAACCTCCTCGTATTCTGTCACATAGTGTTCTATGCTTTCTTTTCCACAACACAATTCACAAATTCGCTTTTCCTTAACCCTTATCCCTCTGTTCTCATCCAAGCTAGCCCTTCTCTCTCTTGCCTATTGTAGTAATCTACATATACTTCTCGTCCCCAATTTCTTTTTATTTGTTTGTAAAATTGTAATGATTTCATATTTTCTAGAGTTCCCCATATTTCCTGTCTTTCTATATCTTCTATTCTGCATTTTACTAATTTACCCAAATTGCTTGTATTCCTTTGCTCTAATCTCCATATATCTCCCATTCCTATTTTTTCCGTAATTCCTTCTATCTCTGCCCACCAACTGTTTTGAGTTCTCTAATCTTTTTTGCTAACTCATGCATCATTTCACAATTTCCCCTTCTTCTTTGGCCAAGCACCTATACCAGAATGTTATTATTCTTTCTATTATCATTCTATTTCTACTAAAGCTACTTCCCTAGGTGCTGATCTTGTTAAGCCTAGTAGCTCTTTACAAAACCTTCTGTAGTTTTGGTCCACCGTTTTGTTTACTTCTGCGCCCCAGATCTCCACACCATACAACATTTTGGAAGATAAGTGAAGTTTTTGTTGAAAATAGTTATATTTGTGTATGTATGTTATTTGTAAATACATGGATTTAGCAGTGTGACCAGCAAATATTAACACCAACGTTTATTCTTAAATATAACAATTACTAGTGCTTCAGTCAAACATATGGAATAAATACATTTGGAAGAATGCTTACTATGGTTGCCAAATTCTTGGAAATGCCTGATGGACATTGCCTCTGTCTCCGTTTTAGCAGATTGCAGTACAATTAAACGCCATAGTGGTCGGAAATCATCAGTAGTTGCACAGGGCATAGAACATTCCACAGAGAACAAAAGAGTATTGCAGCACAAACTCTCCATACATTGTTATCTATTTCAAAACCAAACAATGGCCTATCGTAAATCATGTCGCGAATAATTAATCAGTTGCTACTCCCTCCACTATTTCAAATTATACAATCAACATTTCAGTTTTCTGAAAATATGAATAGGTTGGCAAAAAGTTGCAATATATTAATTAATTAGAATTTTGTTACCTTTTCATCGTTTTATTACTTCCACTGCCCCCTTATGTATAAATGTGTCGGTTCTAAAAGCCATGTTGTCAATACGCAAGAAAAATGAACACCATGACCATAAGAAAGGTAAAATAATATCATATATGTATAAATGTTCTGGGCTGTCTAGTAATAGTATGCTGCACCTTAAACGGAAGGTTTTGTTTTGTTCGACCTTTTATGATGAATAACTATGAAACCATGACATTACAACCAAATGCTGAGGAAACACACAAACTGTTCGTCTTTTGTCTCATTTGGTACATTGTTGTTGCAGTGTGATACGGTTGTTATAATCACAGAAAATACAAACAAGTACACAACGCCATTTTGTTAATCTAGTTTACTTATTTTATACAAAGCCTTTAAAGACTTAAATATTTTTCTTTTGAATCTGTAAAGATATGACATCTTGGTATCAGTAGAGAAGGTAGACATTAGCCTGTCGCCGTTGGCAAGACAGAACGCCCCCTTAGGTTCTAACATGTTCTAAATCTCGGATTGAAACAATTGCGTAACGCGTTGCGGCAATAATTGCATTAACCTTTATATGTCGAGGTAACCTTATAGCAGCTGTTCTGCATGCTCCGATTTTGGACATTGTTCCCATATGTGTAATGTTTCCACTCAGCCAACTATTGTAATGCACGTTTATCTCGATTGTGAAGAAGCCTAAAAGAATAAAGTGACAAAGAAACAAAACTCTTTATTTGTCACCAAGTCGTTACCTCAATATCATCCGGTAGTTTTTATGCTAGAGTGATTAAAATATTTCACTGAATCCTCAGGACATAATGTTGGTAGTTTCAGTGATTTGAATCTTTTGGTTTGTTTTTACAGTGAGTGCCAGAAGTGACTGAGGTGTAAGATAGAGAAAATTGAGGCTCGTAGTGTGATCAAGTTCCTGCAGTTGAAGGACAAAACTGCCCGGGAAATCCATGATGAGATGACGGCTGTTTATGGAAATGATTGTCCATCGTATGACACTATTGTGAGGTGGAAAAGGAATTTTCAAACTGGTCACATGTCCCTGACAGATGAGCCAAGAGCTGGTAGACCGTCAGCTGTCACAGTGAAGAAAGTGGAGTGTTTAATACTGGAAGACAGACGAGCAACGATCCAAATGATCATGAATGAGACAAATGTGTAGTGTTTAACTACTCATTCATGATCATTTGGATGGTTGGTACACATCTTAGTTATGGTAGTGTGTGGACGAACTGCACATGTCTAAGGTGTCTGCACGGTGGGTTCCACGTTTGCTAACCCTTTTCCAAAAGCAAACACTGCGTGACCTTTCAAGATGTTGATGCTGTTGGAACAGGATGAAGATGATTTTCTGCTCGTCTGGTAACTATGGATGAATTCTGGATGTATCAGTATGATCCAGAGACAAAAACCATGAGCATGGAATAGAGACATGCTTATTCCCGCCTCCCAAAAAGGCAAAGGTGCAAAAGTCAGCTGGGAAGGTCATGCTTTCAGTTTTCTGGGACTGTCGCGGAGTCATCCTTACAGATTATCTTGCCAGGGGTCAAACCATCACTGTCAGATACTACTGCAATCTTCTGGACAAATTACGAGCAGTTCTGATTAAGAAACGACGCGGTATGCTCTCCAAAGTTGTTCATCTTTTGTCTGACAATGCACCAGCTCATTCATCTCAAGTTGCAGTTGGTAAAACAAGTGAATGTGGTTTAGAGACCTTACAGCATCCGCCTTATTCGCCCGATCTCACATCAAACGACTGTTTCTTGTTCCCGGAAATGAAGAATCTGTTGTGTGGTCGCCGATTTGATAACACAAATGACGTCATTAATGAAGTGGAAGAGTGGTTTAAGGCGAATTCTGCAGACTACTACAATCAAGGTATTCGGAAGGTCGAGAAACGCTGGGAAAAATCAGTACATGTGTATGTTGACTACGTAGAGAAGAGCTAACAAATACATATCAACACAAACTGTCTTATCATATTTTTAAAGAGTGATAATTACAACTTTAGGACACTCCCTCGTAAGTGTACAGTAAAAGGGTACAGCTCGCAACTGAGGGATGATGGAGGAGGGGTTAAAGTGCTGAAACAAGAGAAGGCAGAATACAGATGAGCTCGGAATTGTCTCAGTTTCTGGGTCCTGAAATCTGGGAATGAAAACGAAAATTATGGTGAAGCCAAAACTATGCCATCACTTTCTTACCGACCAGGAAAACCAAGAAAACCCCAAGACGGTCGATAGGAACTCGGGAACTGCTTCAGTAAATAAGACGTCACACGAGATGAAGTAAGTAGAAATAAGAGTGCGAGCGTGTAGCGTATTACAAAAATAAATAAGTGTGGAGTTACGTAAAATCACGAGTAGCATCTACATAATCGTGTTGAAAGATTCCCACAATAATAAACGACTAGAAGAAGAGTTAATAGAGATAATGAACCGGTCGGCATTGCAAGATCCGCTAAGGTCAGTAAAGAGTACGCTCCAGATCATTACAACGTCCTTGTGTACATTCCTGTTTCTTCCTGGATCAACATCTGCCCTTTGGTACGTTCTAGCCGGAACCTTGACGTAAGCAACACTTCTTATGTCCTGCATTATAGCGACAACAGGAGCATTGTTTGTTAATTATCTCAGCGCCACCGAGGTTCGCAATTTTCTCCCTAAGGGGTTGTTTTACATTCCAGTATATCTACTTATATCTACACTTAAAAACCTGGACTTCATCCCGCGACCTTGGAATCAGCAGAACATCGCCTAACCAACTGAGTGACCCAGAGCGACACTTAAAAAGAGGTTGATATACAGGGTGGTGCACGAAATGTCATACACTGCAAGTCAAAATCTTAGGTCACTAACGAACAATATATAACAAGCAGCAGAATTTATGAAAATAATTTATTTTATGTGATTTATATGATTTTACAATATGGAGCATAAATTTTTCTTGCAATAATAATTGTCATCTATGTTTAGGGAGTTAAAGGAAACTTACCGAATGAGGACTTGGAACCCGATCGCTCTTCTTATCGCGCGCATATACAATAGTGCCCTGATACCACGTGGAAATACGGAAAACTGCAGCACAGTTCTCAAGAAAAGCAAAAGAAGAAAGGAGCAGGAAGATAAAACAGGGCCAAGAAGTCGGAAAGTGTAGGGGTCAGGTAAACGAGAGGTCAAAAGGAAAAGACATTGAAGCAGCAGGCAGATAACATTTGTAAAAAGGAACGTATAAATGGTAAGTATATCGGTGGTAGTGTCCTTGACTAGGTTTTCCTTAGAGGAGATCTGGATGGGGGGCAATTAGTAGTTGGAAAACCTGCTTAAGTACCGCTTTGCTTGCCACACATCATCCGGATTACCTTGCTGGGAGAATTACTTACCCATCGGCGTCACAGCGTAATGTAATAAAGAATATTTGCTTCATTTAATATACTCTAGTTGTACTTATTTTAATTATTTGTATAACTTTCTATAGGTACCAGATAAAATAACTTTAACAATTATTAACGACCCTGGAATGTCATTAGAAAGCTAAGTAAACTAACAAAAGTCACTACTGTAAACTCAGGTTGCACAATAAGTAGAGAATCAATGGCAATCAAATTTCGGTTCCTTGTACTTTTTGTGTCTCTGCAAATACTATGCTTCTTGGCATAAAATCTAATAATTCATACTCCACGTGCGGTATTTTGTTCTTTATAGTGTATCCTAAGATTTCAATTAATCCTTTGTTGAAGTGTGTCCCAAGAAGTGCAAGTGTAAAAGTTGCAGAGATAAGCCGGCGCTACGGTGGGTACGTATCCAAGGAAACAGGCGGTTGCATCACAGCGCTGGAGAGAAGCTCGGTGAAAGGCAAGCGTGCTGTATCGGCAAGGTCTACCTACCCTTTCTCTGACTTCGCCAACATCAATCAACAGTCGGCGAAAGTAAAGCTCTCACACTAAATAAATTAATAACTAAATCAATTAAATCAGCTGACGACGAACCGGTTACACAATACGTTTATTGCTCGTCCGCCTGCGTTAATAGCTGTCACACTCACAACGCTATAAACCCAAATCAATTACTCGTGGGTGACCTCCCTGATATCCGTCGGTCTTTGTCGCTTTTCCCTGGTCGGTAGGGAAGAATGATTACATCCCCGAGTTATTTGCTTGACCTCGCGTCTAGCTTTAGTTTACCTT
Source organism: Mantis religiosa (assembly GCA_030765055.1). Classification (NCBI taxonomy): domain Eukaryota; kingdom Metazoa; phylum Arthropoda; class Insecta; order Mantodea; family Mantidae; genus Mantis; species Mantis religiosa. The sequence goes on from CM060949.1 coordinate 23,122,634, forward strand.
TCGCGTTAATAGCTGTCACACTCACAACGCTATAAACCCAAATTAATTACTCGTGGGTGACCTCCCTGATATCCGTCGGTCTTTGTCGCTTTTCCCTGGTCGGTAGGGAAGAATGATTACATCCCCGAGTTATTTGCTTGACCTCGCGTCTAGCTTTAGTTTACCTTTCATCCTAGTTGACTCCTAGACCCGGGTCATGCACGTAACCCTCAAAGGCGGAGGGCATCCGGTTGCACAAACCCCGCAGATCTGACAACTCTTAGTGGCCTATCTCGCTCCCTATTAGGACACAGACACAAAACATTTCATACTTACAGTCCAAACTTTGTCAGTCATTCACTACACAGGTACCCATTTGGTACCGCCTCCCTCTTCATACCCCGCTTGTCTTCTTGTGGTGGGTAGTCAGTACATAATACCTATCACTACAGTTACTGAAACGAGCATTAGATCTGACAGTATGGTTGACTCATATGTACTCTCACACACTCATTTCGTAGTAAGCAGATCCACTAACAGAGCAGATAAACAGTTCAAGCTCCTCTCCCTCTTCATGCCCCGCTTGTCTTCTTGTGGTGGGTAGACAGTACATAATACCTATCACTACAGTTACTGAAACGAGCATTAGATCTGACAGTATGGTTGACTCATATGTACTCTCATACACTCATTTCCTAGTAAACAGATCCACTAACAGAACAGATGAACAGTTCAAGCTCCTCTCCCTCTTCATTCCTCACTTGTCTTCTTGCGGTGGGTAGAGAGTACGTGCCGGAATTAAGTGGTACAGCTCATTTATTTGTGCCGAAGCAAGCTTTGATAAGGATTTTTACATCTCAAGGAATTGCAACGAGTAACGAATAAGTTACGTATACATGACTGCCCCGGCCAACGGCCACTGTGACCTTTGTCATGACTAAAGCTCGGATTTTAGCATATTTCCGTGCTTGTTTTACTTGAGAATTAAAAATACCTATGTATGTAAGTAATGCATTCATTCCACATTGTGAGGTTAGGGGGTTAGTGTATATTTAAATAGTTTGTATATATTTATGCGTATATTTTACCTATTTAGCATTGGCTCCGACAAATATTTCACCACGATACTTTTAAGAAAATGATACAATGAAAATTACTCTTTTATTTGTTCTGTGTAGGACTTAGGTCAGAATTGGGTTTGCTTAACGCTCCTAACAACATTTCGTTTCATTACATAGTCGGACAATTTTTTTTGCACCAAACTGTACATACCTGTTAAATGACTTTATGTATAAATATGACTTATGCTGTGAAAGCATGCGAAACAATACAAAATTATTTCTACATATAAATCATTATTGGAGAATTTATGTGTGAATATCGCCATTACGTTTGTATAAGACTGCTCTTAACTTCGTCGACGTCATTTCAGACTTGTTGTTGGAAAGTTTTAATTCATACCGCGGCTGCTTCAATCGAGAAGGCAGTAAAATTATTTTTATCTTTGAGTGGGCAGGTAGTAAGTACATTAATACACAACTTTCTATTGCTGTCAATTCTGGCCGCAAGTAATGCAACTTTGTTACAAAACAAGTGACGCTAGAGTTCTAGCTGCGTTATTGTTGCAACGACCGCCACTCTGCTAGCATTTGTTTCTTATCTCATAACAGTCTAAATACTAGTGTACACAAATAGTTAATTATAACATTTTAATCAATTGCAAAATATTTAGTTTCTCTACGATAGTTCAGAAAATGGTTAAGATATTGCATTCAGGTCATTGTTTGTAGTTCTGTATGACCCAAAACCGAGTTCAGATAAATATGACACGAAAATACTTGGGATAATCCTCCCACCACAAACTGGAACAATTTTCTAAGATTTTCATTTTTTAAAAAATGTCTGAAATAATTTTGGTTAAAATATTATACGTTTCAGGTATTTTCATGACAAATAAAATGTATATATTTAATTTTCTGTGTATGTCTTCAGAAGTGCTCTTCATAATGAACTACTTTAGTTTAAAGGGTGAAATATGAGATAGACAAAATATTACTGCATAACAAATGTATATCTTATTATTACATATATTTATACCAAATAATATTTTGGAATGCACTATTTCTGAGATATTCTTTGTTATATATTTAAATTATACAATACTTAAGTTTTCTTCAAATGGCGAGTCGTTATTCATTTTTTATCTCTTGCACATACAAAGACATCGCGAAACACTTGATTATCACTTAAAGTCTACTGTATTCCCAATAAGATAATGTTTATCTTGAAGTAGATAGAGCAATAAGTGTTTGTACAAGAGTAGAGAAAGTTATGTATACATCACATAACGACCAAAACATTTGACTATCACTTAAAGTCTACTGTATTCCCAATAAGGTAATGTTTATCTTGAAGTAGATAGAGCAATAAGTGTTTGTACAAGAGTAGAGAAAGTCATGTACACATCACATAACGACCAAAACATTTGACTATCACTTAAAGTCTACTGTATTCCCAATAGGATAATGTTTATCTTGAAGTAGATAGAGCAATAAGTGTTTGTACAAGAGTAGAGAAAGTCATGTACACATCACATAACGACCAAAACATTTGACTATCACTTAAAGTCTACTGTATTCCCAATAGGATAATGTTTATCTTGAAGTAGATAGAGAGTGAGTGTACATATTTACAGTTAAATGTTGGTATTGATATGATAGTAAGGAGGTCGATATTAAACCAGTTTTAACATAAGTAGATATTATGAACATCACGCTCAGTCTTCTTTATTCACGCTAATTGTGCATCGTGATGACGTTACATGAGGCGGCGTAATGATATACATAAGAGTTCCGCATCAGTCGAATTGCTAAACCTCTTTCTCACGATCTATTGGCGCCATTTCATCATTGGAGATGACTCTCTGAAGTCATTAGCGAGGTAGGTTATGTGTTGAGTTCAAGGTTCGGATAGTTAGAACTGCATTTCAACTTATACTTCTCCTGTTACAGTTATATTAAGCCTTGAATAGTTCAGGTAATATACTACTTCCGCTTTTTATAGTCTCTAGTGTTAAAATTCAGAAACAGTTGAATTCTATATTAGCAAACAATTGAAAACTCACTACAAACAAGTCATTTGTTAACGTCCATTAAATTGATCAGTCTACTGTCTATTCTCAAGCATAACCCAAGTGTTACGGCCCTTGGTTCACGAGTGTAGCAGGTTTTCCGAGATATTGGAGAGGCCAGCAAATGTCACACATTGGGGAAAATGGTATAAACTCTAACATTATTATTTTAAAACAAATGTAACAATATAATTTCAGTAGCAATAACTGAATATTTTATTTTCAAAATCTATACGAACAGTAGATTATGTTATAAGCTTTAAAAATACTGTACGAGGGTTGTTCAATAAACAATGATCACAATTTTTTTTGACAATGTACCTTTACTCATCCTCATAATTTTGATGGTCCTTCTCAAAATAGTCTCCCCTGAATGCGATGCACTTGTCCCAGCGTTTCTGCCAGTCTTCAGAGACATGCTCTAAACCATTTTTTGAGATATCCTTCAAAATCACCTCCGCAGCTTTCACCACTGCTTCTGATGATGGATAATGCCTGCCTAGAAGGCGTTTCTTCAAGTTAGGGAATAGAAAAAGTCTCATAGGGCTAAATCCGGACTATATGGAGGGTGAGGGATGCACTTCACATTGATTTTTGTAAGATATTCAACAACAACATTGGCAATATGTAGCCGCGCATTATCGTGGTGTAGCATCCAGGCTGCTTCACGGAAATGTGGTCTTTTGCGCCTGATATGGACTTGCAATGTTTTCAGTACATCCCTGTAGTATTGTCCAGTTACTGATGTGTGTGCAGGTACAACATGCTGATAAAACATTCCATGAATATCAAAGAATGAGATGACCATAACTTTCCCAGCAGAAACAACCACTTTTGCTTTTTTGGGGGTTGGTGATGAAGGAGATTTCCTCACTGATCTTTGCTGTTTGCTCTCAGGATCAAAATGATGTAGCCAAGTTTCATCAGCAGTGATTACGTTTGAATGAAACTCCGGATCTTCCTCTAACATCAACTTTAACTGCGTGTTACCTCCATTACAGCGGTAGGCGATACTGAACATGTCTGAACTTGTCTGTTTCTCACGGGCGGGACCAGGATTATCAACAATGAAACCACGACGGCGTGTTTATTTCATATTAAGTTAACAGAATATAATAAGATTAAATTTTAGTGCAGAAAATTATGATCGTAAAAATTATGACCATTGTTTATTGAACAGCACTCGTGTATATATAATAGTTTAGAAAATAGTGTAGTTTTATTGTAAATTCGTCTTATTCGATTGCTATTTACTCAAATTGAAAATAATAAATAAGTACTATTATTTATTTTTCCCTTCCTTCTGTTTTGAACTGCGCACTGTGATTAAAACTTAAAAATTACGCTTATATCAAATGAAATACCCTCTAATTACTGTTTGACTGTTGTGTTTTCAATAATATGAGGGTGATTATATATTTTGCATTATATTTAGTCTTTAAAATGATACGTGAGGTACACTTTTCATCCGCATAGATTTACAAGGTTAAACATCCAATGATGTCGCATAGGTGCTTTTGTTTACATTGCCTTATAAACTAAGGACGGCGTCAATGTAGTTAAGTGAAGTATTTGTAATTGTTATATATAAGACTAAACTTTGGTGCTGAAGCTGAATGTTTGCTGATCGTAGTGCTAATTCCATGTATTTACCAATAAAAGTGGAACATTGGTGTTACCGGAGTGTTAAAACATTCTGCCAAATGAGTGAAACAAAATGTTTCCTCTAACCACAGTCGAGAACTAGTAAAAGGCCGAGGTTTAAAATGAACTCTCTAAAACAATATCAAAGCGTTTTCCGTACGTGGTGAAGTAGTAACAGGTGCAGCAAGGATTCTGACCCGAGTGGTGAAAGTGATTGACGATGACACAGTCGTAATAAGCACTTCACTACCAGAACTTAATGCAATGCAACCATTTCGAGTCTCTCCAAATTTTTTTTTTATTAAAATACCAGATTTGCAGTATTTTCTGTTTAGGTACTACGATAGGGCACTGACATCTGCTTTATTTGGAGTGACTATTATGTACCACTGATAAATCTTAAGAGGTAGAGAAAACGTTACAAAGAAAGAACATACAAGATAATCACTTATGTACCCTGTACTGATTAGAACATCATTTCATTCATCGTCCGATATGACTTAACGTTGGAGGTTTTCTCTTATCCTGGAAGAGGAATGTCTGGTAGCTCTAAGCTCTATGTACCCTGTACTCATTTGAACATCATTTCATTCATCGTCCGATATGACTTAACGTTGGAGGTTTTCTCTTATCCTGAAAGATGAATGTCTGGTAACTCTAAGCTCTATGTACCCTGTACTCATTTGAACATCATTTCATTCATCGTCCGATATGAGTTAACGTTGGAGGTTTTCTCTTATCCTGAAAGATGAATGTCTGGTAACTCTAAGCTCTATGTACCCTGTACTCATTTGAACATCATTTCATCCATCGTCCGATAAGACTTAACGTTGGAGGTTTTCTCTTATCCTGAAAGATGAATGTCTGATAACTCTAAGCTCTATGTACCCTGTACTCATTTGAACATCATTTCATTCATCGTCCGATATGAGTTAACGTTGGAGGTTTTCTCTTATCCTGAAAGATGAATGTCTGGTAACTCTAAGCTCTATGTACCCTGTACTCATTTGAACATCATTTCATTCATCGTCCGATATGAGTTAACGTTGGAGGTTTTCTCTTATCCTGAAAGATGAATGTCTGGTAACTCTAAGCTCTATGTACCCTGTACTCATTTGAACATCATTTCATTCATCGTCCGATATGACTTAACGTTGGAGGTTTTCTCTTATCCTGAAAGATGAATGTCTGGTAACTCTAAGCTCTATGTACCCTGTACTCATTTGAACATCATTTCATTCATCGTCCGATATGAGTTAACGTTGGAGGTTTTCTCTTATCCTGAAAGATGAATGTCTGGTAACTCTAAGCTCTATGTACCCTGTACTCATTTGAACATCATTTCATCCATCGTCCGATAAGACTTAACGTTGGAGGTTTTCTCTTATCCTGAAAGATGAATGTCTGATAACTCTAAGCTCTATGTACCCTGTACTCATTTGAACATCATTTCATCCATCGTCCGATAAGACTTAACGTTGGAGGTTTTCTCTTATCCTGAAAGATGAATGTCTGATAACTCTAAGCTCTATGTACCCTGTACTCATTTGAACATCATTTCATCCATCGTCCGATAAGACTTAACGTTGGAGGTTTTCTCTTATCCTGAAAGATGAATGTCTGATAACTCTAAGCTCTATGTACCCTGTACTCATTTGAACATAATTTCATTCATCGTCCGATATGACTTAACGTTGGAGGTTTTCTCTTATCCTGAAAGATGAATGTCTGGTAACTCTAAGCTCTATGTACCCTGTACTCGTTTGAACATCATTTCATTCATCGTCTGATATGACTTAACGTTGGAGATTTTCTCTTATCCTGAAAGATGAAGTCTGGTAACTCTAAGCTCTATGTACCCTGTACTCATTTGAACATCATTTCATTCATCGTCCGATATGACTTAACGTTGTAGGTTTTCTCTTATCCTGAAAGATGAATGTCTGGTAACTCTAAGCTCTATGTACCCTGTACTCATTTGAACATCATTTCATTCATCGTCCGATATGACTTAACGTTGTAGGTTTTCTCTTATCCTGAAAGATGAATGTCTGATAACTCTAAGCTCTGTGTACCCTGTACGTATTTGAACATCATTTCATTTATCGTCCGATATGACTTAACGTTGGTGGTTTTCTCTTATCCTGAAAGATGAATGTCTGGTAACTCTAAGCTCTGTGTACCCTGTACTTATTTGAACATCATTTCATTCATCGTCCGATATGACTTAACGTTGGTGGTTTTCTCTTATCCTGAAAGATGAATGTCTGGTAACTCTAAGCTCTATGTACCCTGTACTCATTTGAACATCATTTCATTCATCGTCCGATATGACTTAACGTTGGAGGTTTTCTCTTATCCTAAAAGATGAATGTCTGGTAACTCTAAGCTCTATGTACCCTGTACTCATTTGAACATCATTTCATTCCTCGTCTGATATGACTTAACGTTGGAGGTTTTCTCTTATCCTGAAAGATGAGTGTCTGGTAACTCTAAGCTCTATGTACCCTGTACTTATTTAAACATCATTTCATTCCTCGTCTGATATGACTTAACGTTGGAGGTTTTCTCTTATCCTGAAAGATGAGTGTCTGGTAACTCTAAGCTCTATGTACCCTGTACTCATTTGAACATCATTTCATTCCTCGTCTGATATGACTTAACGTTGGAGGTTTTCTCTTATCCTGAAAGATGAATGTCCGGTAGCTCTAAGCTCTATGTACCCTGTACTCATTTGAACATCATTTCATTCATCGTCCGATATGACTTAACATTGGAGGTTTTCTGTTATCCTGAAAGATGCATGTCTGGTAACTCTAAGCTCTATGTACCCTGTACTCATTTGAACATCATTTCATTCCTCGTCTGATATGACTTAACGTTGGAGGTTTTCTCTTATCCTGAAGGATGAATGTCTGGTAACTCTAAGCTCTATGTACCCTGTACTCATTTGAACATCATTTCATTCATCGTCCGATATGACTTAACGTTGGAGGTTTTCTCTTATCCTGAAAGATGAATGTCTGGTAACTCTAAGCTCTATGTACCCTGTACTCATTTGAACATCATTTCATTCATCGTCCGATATGACTTAACGTTGGAGGTTTCCTCTTATCCTGAAAGATGAATGTCTGGTAACTCTAAGCTCTATGTACCCTGTACTCATTTGAACATCATTTCATTCATCGTCCGATATGACTTAACATTCGAGGTTTTCTCTTATGCTGAAAGATGAATGTCTGGTAACTCTAAGCTCTACGTAACCTGTACTCATTTGAACATCATTTCATTGATCGTCCGATATGACTTAACATTCGAGGTTTCCTCTTATCCTGAAAGATGAATGTCTGGTAGCTCTAAGCTCTGTGTACCCTGTACTCATTTGAACATCATTTCATTTATCGTCCGATATGACTTAACATTGGAGGTTTCCTCTTATCCTGAAAGATGAATGTCTGGTATCTCTAAGCTCTGTGTACTCTGTACTCATTTGAACATCATTTCATTGATCGTCCGATATGACTTAACATTGGAGGTTTCCTCTTATCCTGAAGGATGAATGTCTGGTAACTCTAAGCTCTACGTACCCTGTACTCATTTGAACATCATTTCATTGATCGTCCGATATGACTTAAAGTTGGAGGTTTTCTCTTATCCTGAAAGATGAATGTCTGGTAACTCTAAGCTCTACGTACCCTGTACTCATTTGAACATCATTTCATTCATCGTCCGATATGACTTAACGTTGGAGGTTTTCTTTTATCCTGAAAGATGAATGTCTGGTAGCTCTAAGCTCTACGTACCCTGTACTCATTTGAACATCATTTCATTGATCGTCCGATATGACTTAAAGTTGGAGGTTTTCTCTTATCCTGAAAGATGAATGTCTGGTAACTCTAAGCTCTACGTACCCTGTACTCATTTGAACATCATTTCATTCATCGTCTGATATGACTTAACGTTGGAGGTTTTCTCTTATCCTGAAAGATGAATGTCTGGCAACTCTAAGCTCTATGTACCCTGTACTCATTTGAACATCATTTCATTCATCGTCCGATATGACTTAACGTTGGAGGTTTTCTCTTATCCTGAAAGATGAATGTCTGGTAACTCTAAGCTATATATACCCTGGATTCATTTAAGTATAATTTAACCATTTCATTTATCGTGCGGTATGATTTCACTTTGGGGGACATGGAAATTAAAACAATAAAATATTATAAAGGAAACCGTTTTATTAAGCGTGTCCAAATAGAAAGGTTAATGCTATGTGACTGAAGTAAGTCAGAATGGAGAGGCATAAACGTTGGAATTCTTGTTGATGTTCCACTTTTATTTGTAGATGTATAAACACAGTGTTTTGTTTGTTGATGCCAACGCATGGTTAAGAAAAGCCTTATGATGAAGCGGCTCTTATAGTTGGAGATAATGGGTTTAGTTGACGAGAGGATATACTTTCTATAAGTCACGGTTAACAATAAGACATATTGACAAACGGTACGTGGGAAGCAATGGACCCACTAATAGGAGAGTAGGATGTCGGGAAACTAGGGCATGGTCACACAATCGATAACTCTCGAAAATGTTCCACTTGAAACAATAGCACGGCGCACTACTTATTGTCCTTGGAAATTTGGATGCTCGTCTTGTATGACTTAATTATTTCGTTTTAACTCTGCAGGTGTTCAAAAATCAGTTGCCGCAGTCAAGATAAAATCAGTTATACAAAATAATTGAAGAAATCAGCAAACACTCTGCGATAAAGATTAGCTCTGGAGATTTATGGGCACTAATCTAGAGCAGGGAAAATATATTACAAGCAGAATCTAGATTAAGATTCTAAAGAAATATTGCTATTCACAAATGTTTTGTGAGGTTATGTTTGTATAAGCATGTCATAAAAAGCAGTTAAATTTATAACGAATTTCACATGTAGATAGCGGCTAAGGTATATTATACAATAATTTACAGAAGGTATATATTCTGACAGGTAAAGTTTAAAATTGCGTTCGTTTAAGTAGCAAGAACTAAATCTTTCACACTCAAATTTAAGATATTCTTAATTCACCCTAGTCCAGTAATGGTAATAGACTTCCGAGGTAAGCTGAAGTGTATTAGCAAGTGAAAAAGTTAACGGCCGTAACCTAAGGAAAAATTGACCTGAGTTATGAATTATAAAAATATTAAAATTTGTTTGACAAAAGAATTAGAATCGATGTTTATACTAGATGTAAAATTATATTGGAGGCTTTGAATAGCGAAGTATCGTAACTAGGATGATGTAAAAATAACAAATGCTAAACTGTATGTCAAAATGAGTGATTCAGGCGACCAAAGTTTTATATCTGAAGAAATTCGAGAAGAAGCTCGAGTTGCTGATCTTAGTTTGCTGCTATAAAAGCCATTTACAATTTATGACAAAGATTATTTGAATTTAAGCGATGGTGCGGTTCAAAAACTGTTACAACTATTTGCGAGGAAGTGATTTTCCTGCACATTGTAGATGTCGATGTTTGTTTCTTGTTTTTCTGATAGCCAAAGAAAAGTTGAACATCTACGAGGTAATCGATAGTCAAAGAGATTATAATATGACCTCTCTGACACTATATTAGAGTAGGCGTTGTGTTTCTGTCTCGCAAATGTTAACTTTATTCTTCTGTTTGACCTGCTATATTGACTCTGGTAGAGATAATTGTTAGCTGATAGTGTTTTGTCCATTTCTTTAAAGGTTCATGTCGTGTCGGGTATTATGGAATTCCAGATATTTCTTAATACCTGACGTAAAAGTATAATGTTCCATATATCCTTACGAAATATACTATAGAAATAAAGTTTTAAATGAGTTTTGAGTGTATTAGGGACTAAAGAATTATTATTAGCTATATAAATATAAATATAACTTAATTTATATCTAAAGTATGTTTTTAAATAATTAAATTGATTTAGATACAAATAAAACCCATTTTTATGTTATTATAAACTTGGTCTATAGTCTAGACCTATAAACATTTATTTATAGAGTCTTGTGTATTTTAAACCAATCATGTTTTTTGAAATTCAATTTTTTTCAGTGTTTTAAACCACATATTCCATAACACCCAACCATCTCTTATTAACTTTCATTTGTAAGATATTTCTAAATACACTGCTTTTATAACAACAAAATGAATAGCTGTTTTGTTATAGTATGCACTCATGATTTGGCGAGTTTAAAAACAGTTAATTTAATTTTAGAAGTGTAACTGGTATTCCGTAATACCATTCTCTAATCATTGGGTGGAATGAACTGCGGGAGAAACCGGAGGAACCGCGCTTCATGTACCCTGGTGCTCAAACGCGTGTGTAGCTGGTTAAACGTCGGAATTGTGTCCCGAGGGGGGCAGTGATGTATTTGTATTGTTAACCACCCACACCCACTCGCTCTTGATGCTATCACTACTTTAATAATATAGCAAAAGTGAAAACGCTGTGACGTCACACACATATAAAGTCTTCTTTTGGATGTTTTAAATGAAGATCTCAGGGAAGAATGTGTGTACTTCACGTAACCACTCTCCAGACATACCTCACAGCTAAGTACGTAAGCTATTTGTGCAGTTTCTTCACCAAAATACTCTTAAAACATTTATTCCTCTATCCACTTAATGTGGATTTCTAATGGCAGAAATGAAAACAAGAGAATGGGCTTTAAGCGACTGTCAGTTTTAACAGATGGTTTGTTAGTGGCTTTATATATATATACATATATATATATATATATATATATATATATATATATATATATTGCTTACTTTTGCTTACGTGCATAGAAGTGATTCTGAATGAAGAACACTTCTGAGGATGTGTTTAGATAATTCAATATAATAAGGGTTTTTCAACAAGAGCCCTGCCTTTGAACTTTAACAAAACACGTTCTATAAATGATAGACAATAATTTCTTGTTTAGTTTTGGAACATACTTAATGTCATTACCGCTGCGACATCGTTGGGTAGCGGGAATACGGTTGATCCAAGTAAAGGACAAAATGACAGACGCAGGGCTACTTACATTGTCTCCCTATAAGAACTGTGGGCGAATTACGTGGCATGGGACACAAGATCGGGTTATGTTAAGTGTATTAGGGATATACACTTTCCCCAACGTTCCTGCCATTTTTTAAACTGCTTCAAAACATAAGAAAAACATGTCCCTATCACCATGATGGCCTAATTTGATCTAAATTTTGTCCCTGCGAGACTTTTCTTCATGTTTGGGAACAGGAGAATATGAGGTAAAGCAGAAATTCAGCAGTTTGGCGGCGGCAACTGGTGGGGCATTATCGTGGTGAAACAGAACTTTCTTCTTCGCCATATGGAGCCGTGTCTCCTTCAAACTCTTGTCGAATTAGGCCAATAGCTCACTGTAGTGTGCTCCAGTAATCCTTTTTCCTTTTACCAAGAGGTCAATGAGTATGATCCTAAAAAATCTCGGGCGATGGGACCGTCACTGCCTACTTTGGAGCACATTCTCCGGAAGTAACCCGAAGTTTTGATTGTTGATTGGTTTCCGGAGTATAATGATGAATCCAGGTCTGATCGACAGTGACAATTTGACTCAAAAAGTCCTTCGGATTTCATTTAAACAGCTTCGAAGTTGAAAGTCACCCCCATTTGTCCACTGCGAGCAAACGCGGCACCCATCGGGCGGAAAACTTATCGTACAAAATATTGTGACTTTGTGGGCTCGTAGAATTAAAAGTCCAATTTGCAGAAATTCAAATCGTTTTCACTCACAGTAGCAGTATTACATCACATATACAACTAACCAAGGTCGATGATCACAACAACAGCGTTCTGATTACATCTGTTTACATCAGCTCTCGTTACAACACTTCACAGCTGTTTACTACTATTACTCTGTTTGCGACTCCTCTGGCATGTTACAATCTATTATATACACCTCCATTGATAATTTCTAGACTGTTCTAAAACAAACCAGAAACCGAGTAATCTCTATCAATCAAGAAGTCACTAGAAATTTCCATTTACCTCACTTATCTGTGTCGTTAAGTCTTCTATCTCCGCTATCTTTATTTGCCGGCTCTTTGTGTACACAAGCCACGCTATCGTAGATAACGGGTTCGCGACAGTATCAACTGTCGATCCTGTCGAAATACCTATAGCCTCTGCCACTTCGTTCGATGGTCAGTGAGAATCACATCGTGGACTTTCTCGGTAAACACATCTGTAGGGCATCCTGGACGCTCTCCTCGCTAGTGTGCTGGTAGCGTGTCTGTCTCACGTTCAAGAGGTCTCGCGTTCGAATCTCGTCAGGGTGAGCTACCTGGTTAAGGTTTTTTCCCGGGTTTTCCCTTATCCTATAAGATGAATGTCAGGTAACTCTAAGCTCTATGGACCCTGGGCTTATTTGAGCATCATTTCACCCATTCCATTCATCGTCCGATATGACTTCACGTTGGAGGACGTAAATTACAAAAAAAAAAAAAAAAAAAAAAAAAAAAAAAAAAAATCCTGGACGCTCCTCGTCAAAAAATGATTGTCGACCACGTTTTAGGCAAAAGTCTCCATACACAACATCCAATTTGGCTTCTATCTCCTCGCAAGTTTTCACATTTAAAGTAAAAAGGGAATCAATGAATGATACTTACCCTTTCCATTTCAGCAAAAACAGTTGAACAACTTATTGAAATGTCTGTAAAATTCAAACTAAACTATGAATCAGTTCCAAATGTTTCAACAACGTGCAACAAATGACAGTAAACAAACTTCCCTTAGCAACACTATATATTCTTAAATATCAAAACATACTCCTAGACATATGGTACCTGAATCAAAATACTAGACAATTTATGAAATGTTCCATATACGAGGGTGGTCGAAAAGTTTCCCACCTAATAAACACACAACCCATTTTTTTCAGAATGTTTATCTTTTTATTTTTCAACATAGTCTCCTTGTCACTCTGCACATTTCTCTCAGCGATGTTCTCATCTCTGTAACCCGTCCAAATAGTACTCGGCGTTTTTCAACATAGTCTCCTTGTAACTCTACACACTTCTCCCAGCGATGTTCTCATCTCTGTAACCCGTCCAAATAGTACTCGACGTTTCTCAACATAGTCTCCTTGTAACTCTACACACTTCTCCCAGCGATGTTCTCATCTCTGTAACACGTCCAAATAGTACTCGACGTTTTTCAACATAGTCTCCTTGTAACTCTACACACTTCTCCCAGCGATGCTCCCATCTCTGTAACCCGTCCAAATAGTACTCGGCGTTTTTCAACATAGTCTCCTTGTAACTCTACACACTTCTCCCAGCGATGTTCTCATCTCTGTAACCCGTCCAAATAGTAATCGGCGTTTTTCAACATAGTCTCCTTGTAACTCTACAAACTTCTCCCAGCGATACTCTCATCTCTGTAACACGTCCAAATAGTACTCGACGTTTTTCAACATAGTCTCCTTGTAACTCTACACACTTCTCCCAGCGATGTTCTCATCTCTGTAACCCGTCCAAATAGTACTCGGCGTTTTTCAACATAGTCTCCTTGTAACTCTACACACTTCTCCCAGCGATGTTCTCATCTCTGTAACACGTCCAAATAGTACTCGACGTTTTTCAACATAGTCTCCTTGTAACTCTACACACTTCTCCCAGCGATGTTCTCATCTCTGTAACCCGTCCAAATAGTAATCGGCGTTTTTCAACATAGTCTCCTTGTAACTCTACAAACTTCTCCCAGCGATACTCTCATCTCTGTAACACGTCCAAATAGTACTCGACGTTTTTCAACATAGTCTCCTTGTAACTCTACACACTTCTCCCAGCGATGTTCTCATCTCTGTAACCCGTCCAAATAGTAATCGGCGTTTTTCAACATAGTCTCCTTGTAACTCTACAAACTTCTCCCAGCGATACTCTCATCTCTGTAACACGTCCAAATAGTACTCGGCGTTTTTCAACATAGTCTCCTTGTAACTCTACACACTTCTCCCAGCGATGTTCTCAACTCTGTAACCCGTCCAAATAGCAATCGGCGTTTTTCAACATAGTCTCCTTGTAACTCTACACACTTCTCCCAGCGATACTCTCATCTCTGTAACCGTCCAAATAGTACTCGGCGTTTTTCTCTGCAAAATAATTGTTCACGAAGGTGATTGTCTCTTCATTTGACGAAAATCTCTGTCCTCCACGCGCAATTTTCAGATGAGGGAGCAAAAAGAAGTCGCTTGGGGCTAGATCTGGGGAGTCAATCAGTTCAAACCGTAATTCGTAGATTTTCGCCATTGCAACCACTGAGGTGTGAGATAGTGTATTATCTTGTTGAAACAGGATTTTCTTTTTCTGCAAATGTGGTCGTTTCTCCGCAAGTTCTGCCTTCAGCTTGTCAAGTAATGATGCGCAGTATACTCCTGTAATGGTTTTTACTTTTTGAAGATAATCGATTAAAATAGCTCCATGGCTAATCCGAAAAACAGTCGCCTTCACTTTCCCAGCCGCAAAAACAGTATTTACTTTTTTGGAGCCCGTTCTCCCTTTGTAGTACACTGTTTGGACTGTATTTTTGTTTCGGGTGTATAATGTTGTATCCAAGTTTCATGTACAGTAACTGATCAGCGCCAAAACTGGGATTTATTGCGCCTAAACTGCGCCAACAGAGCGTTGGATATGTGCATTGGAACACATTTTTTGGAACACAAGCGCGGCACACAACGCGCGGACAGCTTTCTCATGTCTAAATATTGATTTAATATGTGACAAACACGTTCTTTTGACATATTCATATCCTCTGCTATCTCTCTCATTTTAATTCGGCGGTCGTCTACCACCATTTGGTGAACTTTGGCGATGTTTTCGCAAGTAGTTGCAGTTTCTGGACGTCCCGAGCGTTCATCGTCTACCAAGCTCTTACGGCCACGTTTAAAGTCAGCTGGTCAAAATTTCACTGTGGTAAATGATGGTGCTCAGTTCCCATACACAGAATCCAAGTCATGTTTGATTTGCGTAGACGTATTGCCTTTCAGAAAAAAATATTTAATGACAGCTTGATACTCGATTTGGTCTATTTTCATAAAAAAACTTACATCAACTCACTCAAATGATTGTTGCATAACAACTGAACGTCCAAAATGGCTGAAACTTTGGTTAGTAACTGTCAACAGATTAATAACAACATTATTTACGAGTGCTGCCATCTTCATGTTGAAGTCGGAAACTTTTCAGATTCCCCTCGTAAAGGGGGTAGATTTTCCTGCAAATCTTTGAAGGAAGCTGTATGTTTCATCTCGTATGTCGTAGAGAAAGTAAAAGTGGAATATTTCATTTGTTTTTTCCGCTGTGTTTCTTAAGTTATCTTTCTATAGAGGAAGATTGCGCTTTGGAAACAATTATTTTCTCACGGATGACAGACGAAAATGTTGAAACACTGTTCCAGACCATTACAGATATTACCGAAGAATTGGCCGTTAGTCAGGGTTCAGCAGACACGGAGCATAAACAGTTCTTTGAGTCTTGGAACAGCGCAGCATCGGAGTTATAAAATTATACAACATAGGTTTGGCTAAGAATTGTATTTCACTC
Source organism: Mantis religiosa (assembly GCA_030765055.1). Lineage (NCBI taxonomy): Eukaryota > Metazoa > Arthropoda > Insecta > Mantodea > Mantidae > Mantis > Mantis religiosa. Next base: position 23,138,969 of record CM060949.1, read on the forward strand.
AAATTTTCACCCCGAGATTCACTGAAAATAGCCATTCTGTTATTACTACCCTGTCCATGAAGGATGGGAACGATGTATGATTTTGCTTACTTGAGTATTAATTTTCTTTATTTTTTCTTTACTTCTCAAAATAATCTCTAGAAAGGCTAATATATTTGTCATATCGGTGTTATAATATAACTAAATCATCTCTGTCTTCAAAATCATGGTCTTCAAAACAGCTGTTTACCACATAAATGAACTTATTGTTGATGTCAAATCTTCGCCTACAAGAAATATTTCGAGGTTTGGAAACAAGTGGTAGTCACTGGGTGCTACGTAGATCTAATATGTTGGATATTCAAATAATTGGAACTTAAATTCGAAAATTTTTCCCATTGCTAAATCTGAACGATGGGCCGGAGCCTTGTCGTGAAGAAATAAAATATTTTCCTTTGCCAAATGAAGTATTTTTCTTTTCACCTCATCACTCAAACCTTGCAGTAAACTTGCTTAGTGTTCACCAGTGATACCTTTACCCTTTTACAAGTAATCAGTAAAAGGAATCGCAGAAAACACTCGCCATAGCCTTGTCAGCTGACAAAATTGACTTTGTTTTTTTGCAGTCGGTTCACCTGGCACAATCCAATGTTTTGACTGTGATTTACTTTTTGGAGTGTAGTGATGTATCCAAGTTTTATCCATGGTAATAAGTCTGTCAAAAGTTCATTGGGATTTTAACGGTAGAGCTCCAAATTCTTAACAGAAACAATTTTTCTTTGCAGGCTTGATCAGGTGTCAACAAACGCGGTACAGACCTTGTGAAAGCCCAACACATTACTTAAAATGTTCCTGCACGTTCTTTTGATATGTTTACAGTCTCTGCTATCTCAAACAACTTTAATCTGCCGTCTTCCAGTACTAAACGATACTTTTTTTTTCAATGATTTCTGTAGTTTTCTGACTTCCACAGGACGTCCAGTGCGAGGCTTATCACTAGTACTCGTACGTCCCATTTTAAACTCTACAACCAACCTTTTAATTATTGTATATGAAGGGACAGAGCGAGGCTCATCACTAGTACTCGTACGTCCCATTTTAAACTCTACAACCAACCTTTTAATTATTGTATATGAAGGGACAGAGCGAGGCTCATCACTAGTGCTCGTACGTCCCATTTTAAACTCTACAACCAACCTTTTAATTATTGTATATGAAGGGACAGAGCGAGGCTCATCACTAGTACTCGTACGTCCCATTTTAAACTCTACAACCAACCTTTTAATTATTGTATATGAACGGAAAGAGCGAGGCTCATCACTAGTACTCGTACGTCCCATTTTAAACTCTACAACCAACCTTTTAATTATTGTATATGAAGGGACAGAGCGAGACTCATCACTAGTACTCGTACGTCCCATTTTAAACTCTACAACCAACCTTTTAATTATTGTATATGAAGGGACAGAGCGAGGCTCATCACTAGTACTCGTACGTCCCATTTTAAACTCTACAACCAACCTTTTAATTATTGTATATGAAGGGACAGAGCGAGGCTCACCACTAGTACTCGTACGTCCCGTTTTAAACTCTACAACCAACCTTTTAATTATTGTATATGAAGAGACAGAGCGAGGCTCATCACTAGTACCCGTACGTCCCATTTTAAACTCTACAACCAACCTTTTAATTATTGTATATGAAGAGACAGAGCGAGGCTCATCACTAGTACCCGTACGTCCCATTTTAAACTCTACAACCAACCTTTTAATTATTGTATATGAAATGACAGCGAGGCTCAACACTAGTACCCGTACGTCCCATTTTAAACTCTACAACCAACCTTTTAATTATTGTATATGAAGGGACAGAGCGAGGCTCATCACTAGTACTCGTACGTCCCATTTTAAACTCTACAACCAACCTTTTAATTATTGTATATGAAGGGACAGAGCGAGGCTCACCACTAGTACTCGTACGTCCCGTTTTAAACTCTACAACCAACCTTTTAATTATTGTATATGAAGGGACAGAGCGAGACTCATCACTAATACTCGTACGTCCCATTTTAAACTCTACAACCAACCTTTTAATTATTATATATGAAGGGATAGAGCGAGGCTCATCACTAGTACCCGTACGTCCCATTTTAAACTCTACAACCCACCTTTTAATTATTGTATATGAAGGGACAGATCGAGGCTCATCACTAGTACTCTTACGTCCCATTTTAAACTCTATAACCAACCTTTTAATTATTGTATATGAAGGGACAGAGTGAGGCTCATTACTAGTAGTCGTACGTCCCATTTTAAACTCTACAACCAACCTTTTAATTATTGTATATGAAGGGACAGAGCGAGGCTCATCTAGTGCTCGTACGTCCCATTTTAAACTCTATAACCAACCTTTTGATTATTGTATATAAAGGGACAGAGCGAGGCTCATCACTAGTACTCGTACGTCCCATTTTAAACTCCACAACCAACCTTTTAGTTATTGTATATGAAGTGACAGAGCGAGACTCATCACTATTACTCGTACGTCCCATTTTAAACTCTACAACTAACCTTTCAATTATTGTGCATGAAGGGACAGAGCGAGGCTCATCACTAGTACTCGTACGTCCCATTTTAAACTCTACAACCAACCTTTTAATTATTGTATATGAAGGGACAGAGCGAGACTCATCACTATTGCTCGTACGCCCTATTTTAAACTCTACAACCAACCTTTTAATTATTGTATACGAAGGGACAGAGCGGGGCTCATCACTATTGCTCGTACGTCCCATTTTAAACTCTACAACTAACCTTTTAATTATTGTATATGAAGGGACAGAGCGAGGCTCATCACTATTGCTCGTACGTCTTATTTTAAACTCCACAACTAACCTTTTAATCATTGTATATGAAGGGACAGAGCAAGACTCATCACTATTGCTCGTACGTCCCATTTTAAACTCTACAACCAACCTTTTAATTATTGTATATGAAGGGACAGAGCGAGGGTCATTCCTAGTACTCGTACGTCCCATTTTAAACTCTACAACCAACCTTTTAATTATTGTATATGAAGGGACAGAGTCTTTCAATGTACTGTCCATTTCCTCCTTGATTTCCTTAGGCGTTAAGCCTTTCAAATGAAACTATTTTTATCTTCAAGTAGATAGAGCAATAAGTGTTTGTGCAAGAGTAGAGAAAGTCCTGTATACATCACATAACGACAAAAACATTTGACTATCACTTATAGTCTACTGTATTCCCAATAAGGTAATGTTTATCTTGAAGTAGATAGAGCAATGTGTTTGAACAAGAGCAGAGAAAGTCATGTATACATCACATAACAACCAAAACATTTGACTATCACTTAAAGTCTACTGCATTCCCAATAAGATAATGTTTATCTTGAAGTAGATAGAGCAATAAGTGTTTGTACAAAAGTAGAGAAAGTCATGTATACATCACATAACGACCAAAAATTTGATTATCACTTAAAGTCTACTGTATTCCCAATAAGATAATGTTTATCTTGAAGTAGATTGAGTAATAAGTGTTTGTACAAGAGTAGAGAAAGTCATGTATACATCACATAACAACCAAAATATTTGACCATCACTTAAAGTCTACTGTATTCCCAATAAGATAATGTTTATCTTGAAGTAGATAGAGCAATAAGTGTTTGTACAAGAGTAGAGAAAGTCATGTATACATCACATAACAACCAAAATATTTGACTATCACTTAGAGTCTACTGTATTCCCAATAAGATAATGTTTATCTTGAAGTAGATGGAGCATTAAGTGTTTGTACAGGAGTAGAGAAAGTCATGTATACATCACATAACGACCAAAACATTTGACTATCACTTAAAGTCTACTGCATTCCCAATAAGATAATGTTTATCTTGAAGTAGATAGAGCAATAAGTGTTTGTACAAAAGTAGAGAAAGTCATGTATACATCACATAACGACCAAAAATTTGATTATCACTTAAAGTCTACTGTATTCCCAATAAGATAATGTTTATCTTGAAGTAGATTGAGTAATAAGTGTTTGTACAAGAGTAGAGAAAGTCATGTATACATCACATAACGACCAAAAATTTGATTATCACTTAAAGTCTACTGTATTCCCAATAAGATAATGTTTATCTTGAAGTAGATAGAGCAATAAGTGTTTGTACAAGAGTAGAGAAAGTCATGTATACATCACATAACGACCAAAACATTTGACTATCACTTAAAGTCTACTGTATTCCCAATAAGATAATGTTTATCTTGAAGTAGATAGAGCATTAAGTGTTTGTACAAGAGTAGAGAAAGTCATGTATACATCACATAACGACCAAAACATTTGACTATCACTTAAAGTCTACTGTATTCCCTATAAGATAATGTTTATCTTGAAGTAGATAGAGCAATAAGCGTTTTGCCCCGAGGTGTGGCTAGTGAGTATGTAGGTTCGAGGCTGGAAAGCTCGAATGTTCTGTTAAGGTAGTGGAGCATGACTGCGTGATGCTTTCATCTGCATTCCGATCGACAATGCGTCCGCCGAGTGATCGCCGAAATATTAAAATTATTCACGGTTGAGAGAAAGTCGTCCATAAGTATGCACGTTTCCAGGATGCACTTTCTACCTTTCCAAAATAAAGTTGTCACCGAGTAGCGGCACGCTTTTGATGCCTTAATGCCTTCCTACGTGTCTGTCACAAGAGACACTTTCGTTTTGAATTATGGGCACTCAAACGATATCGTCTCCAATTTTTTAACATACGGGGTGAGTAGGAATAATGGAACAGTGCTTGTAATTTTGTTGTTATACAGTGCGACCCATATAAACCTGAACCATTTCAATGGGTCATAATTTCCCTCTGGAAGGTCGTAGAATGCAGAAATATGTTTTAATGATCTAAGTGGCTCTGGGAGAATTGACAACACTGGCAATTGTTGACAGCTGACAGTCTTAAATGTGCACTCATAACCGCAACTTGCAGTACTCACTACGAGAGCATGTTTACATTTTGAAAACATGTTGGAAGACAAATTCCTTGGTTATAACAATATGGCAGGAATTTCGAAGAGAATTTAATGTACGCGATGTTCCGAGAAAGACAACAATTTTATCGCTCGTAAGAAAGCTGGAGACAACTGAGAGTGGAAAACATAGACCGTCATCTGTTACAGATGATCGCAGAAGGCTATTGCGTCGATTGAGTCAGGAATCAGGGTATTCATATGAAACATGTCAAAGAGCTGCGACCTTACAGAGTGCATATGGTGTAACAACTGAAAGAAGCAGATTATGATAAACGAATCAGTTACTGTCGATGGCTTTACGTTCAGACATTCTCTCCATAACGTGGTTTACAGATGAGGCATGGTTTCATTTGTCAGGCTACATAAACACACAAAACACCAGATATTGGGCTGCTGTAAACCTCCAAGTGAACCACGAAACCCCACTGCATGATGATGTGCGGTGTCAGCCTCCAGGATCGTTGGTCCCATTTTTTTGATACGACTGTAGACACTGAAGTTTATATGAGTATCTTCAAGACATTTGTGGAGCAGCTGGATGATATCGAATTGAGAGAAGGTTATTTCCAGCAAGATGGAGCAAGGTGCCATACGTCTAATGACCCCATGGAACTTGTAACCAGTTTCTTTGATAATCGAATAATCTCAAAAGGTCTGTGACCCCCACATCCCCTGACCTAACCAACACCGGAGTTTTTCTTGTGGGGGTATCTAAAAATAGATGTACAAGAATACACCATGGGCAATTGATGATCTCAAGGAATCCATTTGAACCGAAATAAGTAACATTGGCGAGGATACTCTCCGTAAAACTTCAGAGAATATGGTGAGATGAGTACAAACATGTATAGATGCTGGTGGAGGACACTTCCAACATTTTCTCTGAGATGTAAATAGTGTAATAATCTCCCAATTGTTATTATATTCTCCCTAAGTTGTACGTGTGTCCTATTATTGGTTCAAAGTTTATGGGCTTTTGAAATGGTTCAGCTTTATATGCAATACAGATTTAGTGGTTCTGTTTAATTAATTGATGGAAATTAGCAATTTCTTCATACTAGATCCGTGGTTCAAATCCCGGCCATAGCATTCAACTTTTCATGTTCACTCTGTATATCAAAAGCCTTAGCCTGTGTACGGCTAGTATGAAGGAACAATTAATTTTCATAAATTAACTAAAATAATAAGAGTTAACTGATGAAGCCTGGGACTCAAGTACTTACGATAATAAGTCACCACAAACGGTGTATCTCGGATGCGAGAGCCCCTAGTGGTTTACCGGGGAAATATACGAGTCAACTGGAGAATTTAATGTCATGACGGCAAGTTGGCCATGGTAGCTCAATGGGTAAGAGCAACTGGAGGGAAACCAGGAGGTCTCTGGTCCAGATCCCCGCCGTGGCATTGAATTTTTCTTGTTGATTCTATCATAGTGGTGCTGTGTTCTAATACATGATGAATTCACTTCAAAAGATGCTCAAAATGTCCTACATTTACTGCCAAATAATGCCAAAGTCTGTCTTTGGAATTAGCTAATATTTCCAGTAGCACTGTTCGTCTGATCAGCTGCCATTTCTTGTCCAATTCTTTACTTTAACTCTTCAAGATCTCTTCTTCGGTCCTTGTAAACCTCCACTTCAAATATTTCTACAAGAAAAAGACTAAGGAGATGTTGCAGGCCGTTCAACACTTCCTCTTCTACCAATCCTTCTTTATGGAAATTCATGATTTATGTAATTCACCATCCACTCTACATAATGTGCTGGCGATTAGATAAATGTAGGTTTTCTTACACTGATAATACAACATCAAGAGCTCTATCACAATCTATAACTCGTTTTGGCCTTACAGACTTTGTCTTATTTTTAACACTTCCAGTTTCATTGAAGTTTTTCAAAACTTTTCTTACTGTAGAGTGAGTAATCCTTCGTTCTGGATGTATTAAACTGGATTTCATTAAACAAGACACAAACCTCTGGTTGTTTCCTCCTCCTATCGCCATATCCGATCTTCATTAGTATTTCAATTCGTTGTATTTCTTAAGTTGTGAAATGAAGTAAGCGTTGTTGTCCTTATTAACTTAGCTTTTGTCAATCCAAATTTTGTTTTGACACGATTTTTAAGTGGACATGGTAAATTTGGTGAATACTTATCACGTTTTCACTTAACATCTAACGCCAAGTGCATGTGTGGTGAAGAATTTCAAACTGTGGTTCATGTCCTTTTCTGTTGTCCCATTTTCTGGAGAGAAAGACAAGAACTAATATTCAAGCTAGACTGTCTAGGAACTGAATTTTCTGCTCCGCTCACATCTTTGCTAATGAAGCCAAAACAGTATAAGTACTTCATAATGTTTATAAACTCAGTGTTTAAACGTCTGAAATAGTTTAAATTAATATGCATCAGATTATAACATATTTTCTTCCTTCTAGTATTTAAAATATTTTTGTTAAAATTGTGTATTTTTATGTATCAACTCTAACCCTAATATACCACTGTGTAAAATAGGGTTCATAAATCTGGATAAATAAAAAAATAAAAAAAATCCAAAGCCACGTATTAAAGTAGCCTACTGTATCACTCAATTTGAAGTAACGATGCGTTTTTGTTTGCCCAGTAGATATGCAGTAAAGTCCTAATAAATTTAAATTGCTGTTTGAAAGGATATTTCTTTGTACGTTCTGAGACTTGACTACTGGAAGAGTGCCATTTAACCCCCCAAAAATCCTCCCATCCTTTATTTGTAATCCTAGTAATATGCATTCTGTAGGTTAAAGCTTTATTCTCTGAAATCAGCAACCAAAGGAGACTGGATGTGTCCAGAAATGTGGACTATGCGTTGGTGCAGTTGGTAACAAAAACTTCATTTGTGGCAAATGCATTTAATTAAAATAAAAAAGTACTCTGAGCGCTGACAGCCCCAGGGCCGGGCGGAATAGCCCCGTTACTTATGAGATTTCCTTTCTGTGCAACATTTTATTTGATGACATCTAGAGCAAGTAAAAGATGTGTTTATAACATTTGTGCGCTTTAAGGGATTAATAAAGACTTCTGCTCTATGTTTAACATTAAAAATTGGTTTTTATTTGTTTTATAACACCATAAATTTGAAACGAGCACCATATCCCCGCTCTACCCCATTAAGATGTTGTCTATTTGTTACGGTTTATTATTTATACAAAAGTAGTCTAGAATGAAGAGGACTTTTCTGGACATCCTCTCCAAAAGGAACTCAAAACGTAACAATAATTACGTACAAATATCTTACACATATTATTTTAATAAAAAATTACTGAAGTCATACAATATCGTGTTACAACTGTTTTTATTTTACTCACATTCATATTGGCAAGTTTTAAACAGTTCTGTGACAAGTATTGCATTTTCATTCAAAAGAACTAGATCGAGTGGTCGAGTAGTGAGTGTCTGGGGTTCGATTCCCGCCTGGGACTGGAAGTTGAAGGACTGTGATTTCAAGTACATTGATGCAGTAGAGAATTAGAACGGTTTCGACACGTTTTTATGAACACTGCTTCGGTTTCTAGCTAGGACTTTCACTTGCCGCGGTGTGGCGCAGACAGAGGTGTAGGGTTTCCCTAAACCTTATTAGTCAGCTCCGCGCATGCGCACATTAGATCAAATGATTGTCATTATTAGAGCTAGTCGCCTCGCTTTCCTTTCCCATTATCACTGCCCTTCCTGCGTATACATGTCGCGTGCCAAACTACTCCAACAGATAAACGTGCCCCAGTACTGACTGTTTCCTTTTGACTACAGTCCTTCGCAGATGTTCATATGTTCGTCTGACTGGATCTGTCTGGGTGACTTAGGTCCGGTTGCATAAAAATCGCTAACTGCAGTTCATTTATAATCGAAGATCAAAATTGAACTAAGTTTGCGAAACCGCGTGGGTTGTTAAACGCTGATCTTAGAACAGATGAACGCCGTTCAGTACTGATCTGAGATCACAAAAACAAATGCGGCAACATCGTCAAACATGTTGCAACTTTCATGTTGTATCGAAAGGATTCGAGAATTATCGGAATTACTCGACTCTGTACACAGAGTAGCCAATCTAGACATAACAAAAGCTAAATAAATCTTTCGCGTTATAGTTATTTATCCTAGAAATAATATTATTTTAAATAAACAGTATAAGAATTTACTCCAAATTGAAACAGTATTTATCAAAAGTTAATTATTCGGCTTACTTTATCTCCATTATATGTCCAATGTACATCTTTTTCATTTTCGTACGTTTACAATTCTGTGAGCTGGAAAACAAACAAAAAATGGAAGTTCAAGCAAAAGAAAAGATGCATTCAGCTAACTTTTAATCTCTTATTTCACGCTTTTCCATAGGTATCCTGATGAAATGAGATCTTAAAGCTGCAATCTCCCTTGTAACTTTGTGTATTGTTCTAAACGCAGTCCCTTTATTTATATTAAATATATCCCCAATCACCATCTGGAAGCTTTCAGTTGCATAGAACCGTAATGTCAGAAGGATCATAAATATTGGATTAAGTGTATAATTCCTCAGGGGTTATGTTCATAATTGTGTATGTAGCCTATGCTCCAGTTCTTCGATTATATGTTTTGATAGTCGAAATCTCATTTTGAATTTTCTGACATTTATTTCTGAGATGGGATTTCCTCTATGTTGGAAAACACGAGGAGACCTTTCAAACTGAAAATTTTAATCATCAGACATATTAGAGTAATCTGAATTCTGAAAATAATAAAAATGTATAGGTTATGAGCAGAAACAGTGTATCTTTAACATACATTTGTGAAATAAAGAGGCTAATTATTATTTATACAAGAAGCTACAAAAATGCTTTATTTACTGTTTATTTAAAGCTGCACTACTTATTTCTTCTCAACAACAATTGTGTAAATTCGGCAGTTCTGCTGATCTAAGTTCAATCAAGTTACTGGAGAAAATTCACCAGTTAGGTTTGATCTTAGATCAAGAGGCCATGAACTTAGATCAATGTTTATACAACCAAAATTCTAAGTTTAGCTTGACTGAAGATCATTTTCATATCCTTGAACTTAGATTATCCTTTATGCAACTGGACCTCAGTGGGTTAAGCGTTGGTCCTAAGATCACAACTTGAAATCCGATAGCCACGAAAATAGATTTAATGGAATGTACAAGAACTCCTGAGAAACGAAATTTCGGCACACCGGTTACGCTATATGATCCTAGTAATAAACAGCGTTGCTAAACAAAATAATAATAGGAATGGGAGATACATGGAGATTAAAGGAAAGGAATACAGGTGATGTGGGCAAATTGGTAAAATGCAGAATAGAAGATATAGAAAGACAGGAAATATGGGGAAGTCTAGAAAATATGAAATCATTTCAGTTTTACAAGCAAATAAACATATGGGGACGAGAAGCATATGTAGATTACTGCAATAGGCAAGAGATGGAAGTGCTAGCTTGGATGAGAACAGGAATAATATTTCTAAGAGGAATAAGAGATAGGAAAAGGGAATTTGTGAATTGTGTGGGGGAAAAGAAATCATAGAACACTATGTAACAGAATGCAAGAAGGTTACAACGTGGAGAAAAAAGGTATGGGAAGAAAAATGGCAGAAAGTAGAGAAGAGGATAGTAGATATAAAAATGCTAACGGGCAGGGAGGAAAAGAAGTAAGAAGTATTGGTGAGTTCTTGCAGAAAGTAAAAGAAAAATAGGCAAGAAATGTAAAGAATATAAGAAAGGAAGATGAGGGGGAAGAAAGGGACTAATTAAGTAAGAAGGAGACATGGAGGTTAAGAACTACCTGACAGAGCAGAAGACCAGGGTGTCATGTAAGTCAAGGTAGCAACAAGGTAAAGACAAATAAATGTAAAGAATATAAGAAAGGAAGATGAGGGGTAAGAAAGGGGCTAATTATGCAACAAGGAGACATGGAGGTTAAGAGCTACCTGGCAGAGCTGAAGATCAGGGTGTCATGTAAGTCAAGGTAGCAACAAGGTAAAGACAAATAAATGTAAAGAATATAAGAAAGGAAGATGGGAGGAAAGGGACTAATTAAGTAACAAGGAGACATGGAGGTTGAGAGCTTACTCACAGAGCAGAAGACCAGGGTGTCATGTAAGTCAAGGTAGCAACAAGGTAAACACAAATAAATGTAAAGAATATAAGAAAGGAAGATGGGAGGAAAGGGACTAATTAAGTAACAAGGAGACATGGAGGTTAAGAGCTACCTGTCAGAGGAGAAGACCAGGGTGTCATGTAAGCCAAGGTAGCAACAAGGTAAACACAAATAAATGTAAAGAATATAAGAAAGGAAGATGGGAGGAATGGGACTAATTAAGTAACAAGGAGACATGGAGGTTAAGAGCTACCTGGCAGAGCTGAAGATCAGGGTGTCATTTAAATCAAGGTAGCAACAAGGTAAAGAGAAATAAATGTAGCCTAAAGTTGTAAATTGTAACATTTTGAAATATGCACAGTAAAAATCTAATCTAAAAAATCTAAACAAAATAATATACATAATGTACCAGATATACTTTTACAAACTTAATGTTTTTTTTTTTTCTTTTTTGTTTTTACTTTGCGTTCTCCAACGTTAAGTCATACCGGACAGCGAATGAATTGGATCAAAGGATGCTCAAACGAGTCCAGGGTTCATGAAGCTTACAGTTACCCAACATTCGTCTTGAAGGATAAGGGAAAACCCCGGAGAAACCTTATCCAGCTAACTCACCCTGACCGAGATTCGAACTCGGGACCTCTTGAACGTGAGGCAGGCATGCTACCATCTACGCTACCGAGGCCGAAACTTAGAGTGTGAGTTCCTTACTCCACAAGAAGGAGAAAAGTTCATTTGAACATATTGTGGCTGCGAGGGTTACGTGAAATCAAAAGTCTGGTTTTCAGAAATTTAGAACACTTTATTGCAGTCATTAAGGTTGACTCAGTGCTACGCTGGACGTAAACAAATGAAAGAGTTCACTGCAGTATACTTCATACGTCGACTTTCGCAATAATCATCACAGAAATGCCGCTTCTAACACTTTGCCGGCATTTATATATCCCAGACATTGATTCTAGAATACCGTAGACGTTTCCAGAACATTCGCGGATGCAGGAGAAAAGCAGAAAATTCCGGAGCCTTTGTCCCTTTCTTTCCCTTGCCAAGCGTCCAGGTCTCCTGTCCACGCACCCGGCTCCTGCTTGTCGCGCCAGCAAACCAGTGCCATCGGTAACACTATGTCCTATTATCTTTTGTTTTCTCGTTAGGAGCTGCTCCAGTCATGTCTGTACTCGTATGATAGTACCGTTTCAACAACTCAGGGGCCCGCCTGAGTAGCGTGTCTGCCTCAGCTTCGAGTTCGAATCTCGGTTAGGGTGACTTAGGATAAGGTTTTTTCCGGAATTTTCTCTTATCCTGAAAGATGAATGTCTGATAACTCTAAGCTCTATGTACCCTGTACTCATTTGAACATCATTTCATCCATCGTCCGATAAGACTTAACGTTGGAGGTTTTCTCTTATCCTGAAAGATGAATGTCTGATAACTCTAAGCTCTATGTACCCTGTACTCATTTGAACATCATTTCATTCATCGTCCGATATGACTTAACGTTGGAGGTTTTCTCTTATCCTGAAAGATGAATGTCTGGTAACTCTAAGCTCTATGTACTCTGTACTCATTTGAACATCATTTCATTCATCGTCGGATATGATTTAACGTTGGAGGTTTTCTCTTATCCTGAAAGGTGAATGTCTGGTAACTCTAAGCTCTATGTACACTTTACTCATTTGAACATCATTTCATTCATCGTCTGATATGACTTAACGTTGGAGGTTTTCTCTTATCCTGAAAGGTGAATGTCTGGTAACTCTAAGCTCTATGTACACTTTACTCATTTGAACATCATTTCATTCATCGTCCGATATGACTTAACGTTGGAGGTTTTCTCTTATCCTGAAAGGTGAATGTCTGGTAACTCTAAGCTCTATGTACACTTTACTCATTTGAACATCATTTCATTCATCGTCCGATATGACTTAACGTTGGAGGTTTTCTCTTATCCTGAAAGGTGAATGTCTGGTAACTCTAAGCTCTATGTACTCTGTACTCATTTGAACATCATTTCATTCATCGTCCGATATGACTTAACGTTGGAAGTTTTCTCTTATCCTGAAAGGTGAATGTCTGGTAACTCTAAGCTCTATGTACACTTTACTCATTTGAACATCATTTCATTCATCGTCCGATATGACTTAACGTTGGAGGTTTCCTCTTATCCTGAAAGATGAATGTCTGGTAACTCTAAGCTCTATGTACACTTTACTCATTTGAACATCATTTCATTCATCGTCCGATATGACTTAACGTTGGAGGTTTCCTCTTATCCTGAAAGATGAATGTCTGGTAACTCTAAGCTCTATGTACACTTTACTCATTTGAACATCATTTCATTCATCGTCCAATATGACTTAACGTTGGAGGTTTTCTCTTATCCTGAAAGGTGAATGTGTGGTAACTCTAAGCTCTATGTACCCTGTACTCATTTGAACATCATTTCATTCATCGCCCGATGTAACTTAACGTTGGAGGTTGTTCTGGCAGACGTAGAGCATGGTAGAGAGTTACGGAAATATGACACAAAAGAAGAGGTCACAGCATGACCTACGTACTGTCAGGATGTGAAATAGGGACAGGACGTAACACAGAAGGCTCTTCCGACAAAACCTCGGCACTCACTTTTCAACAATGAGAAGTTTCCCTCAAAATAGGTGTCTCGACCTTCATGCACGGTGAGAGACAACCTTATGCAAACAGCGATACTGTCGTCTGTCTGTGACGTTTCAGTTTTGTACCTGTAAAGAGTTAACTGCACGTGTTTCGTTCAGGGGCAGCTCCTGTATCCATATCTTATTCAACATGTACAGGGCCTTGGCCCCTCGATTATGCACCACATTTCGACAAATGTACCGCCACGCTGCAAACTCGGACGTTTCTGAGTAGGGGGTGGGGGGGCGGAGAGAATCTATATAATTTGTCATACAAGAGTTAAAAGGAATATTTTATTTTGTGTGTTGTTTGATTCCGGTACAAGGCCCCACCGTTAGAACAAAGTAAAATACTTATATCCCGTGGACTGTACACTGTTTTAGACAGCTCTGAATATTTATAGAGATGTTTTAGGTTATGTATAAATATATGGCATTGTTTTAGCCTTCTCATGTTTAGATATTCATTTGTCTTGCGTCGCATCAGTGTTGATAACATGACTGTTAGGAAACCACAACATTGTACTTGAGGGAGGTAGTGGCAATAAAATAAAGATGAAAATAACTTAGCAAAAGTGTAATTAATTCTAAACTCACTCATGTGTTGAGAGAAGTAAATTGTTGATTGTAAAATTATTGTAATGACTGTAATTTTGAGAATTTGAAATACTTTTTTCTTGGGCGGAGGAAGTTTGTTCTCTGGTTGGAGATGTCGTGGTTCTTTACATTAAGGCACAGCTTTATCAGTCTTTTTTTTTTTAGCTTTTCCTTCAAAGGATGCTAACAAAACACTTTCAGTATAATTATTTTGTGTATTCTTTACCAGTCCAGGAACCTGTCGTATTGCTTCGTCAAGTTATTGGACAAAAGATCTAATTTCACTCTCTCTGGTGCTTGTAATAGTTCAACAGTTCAATATTGTTCATATTTACATTCAAATGAGCCACCATTTTACATAAGTATTGATTAAACTCAGTCACGGCCTCCTGGAATGAGGCGATTGTCAGATCCCGGAAGAAACCAAAGTTGGCATTATCGTCATAGAGTTGTCCTTTTCCGTGGACAAGGAGCTTTTGACGTTTTGCCATTCCGTCCCTTACTGGCGTTATAACAATAGACGGTCGGTAGTGAAGTGTTACAAGTTGTAGAATGAAAGAGGGGATATGTTGTTAATTATAGGAGATCATTGAGGTTATGATGGGGCTTAGGTGAGTCTGGGACACTTGTGGGTTTCCCTGGGGTCAATGTCATATTCCCCAAACCGAGCGGGATGGCTCAGGTGGTTTCGTCTGTAGCCTGCATTCGGGAGGCCCGGATTCGATTCCCGTGGCTGACCTACCTGACCCATGGGTTTTTCGGGGGATTTCCCAGGTCACCTTACGAATGCTGGGTAGGTTAATTACATTCCCTATATTTCCTGTCCCTCCAATCATCTCCATTATGATTTCATATCATCTCTCATCTGGTGGTCTCTTTCAGGGTAGAACTGTCGGCAGGTGTCTTGGCGGTGCATGGCAGGATGATATGCTCTGAGGAAAACTACTTCCTCTTCCGCTTGGTTGGTTGCCAGTCTCCGCTCCTCTGCTGGAACCATTTCAGAACCGCCAGCTACGGACCTCGGCGACTCGGATCGCCTGCCTTGGTACCATTGGGGCTCAGCTACTGCGCTAGTTGCCGTCCCGCTGTAGGGGAGCGAGTTCGTTGTCCTGGCCTGTCGGGGGAAGTCTCTATCCAAGTGAACTGTAGGGACGCTGCCCTCTGTACTGTCGTGACTCCTTGGTACCATTGGAGCTCAGCTACTGCGCTAGTTGCCGTCCCGCTGTAGGGGAGCGAGTTCGTTGTCCTGGCCTGTCGGGGGAAGTCTCTATCCAAGTGAACTGTAGGGACGCTGCCCTCTGTACTGTCGTGACTCCTCGGTACCATTGGAGCTCAGATACTGCGCTAGTTGCCGTCCCGTTGTAGGGGAGCGAGCGAGTTCGTTGTCCTGGCCTGTCGGGGGAAGTCTCTATCCAAGTGAACTGTAGGGACGCTGCCCTCTGTACTGTCGTGACTCCTCGGGTCGGGCGCCCTCTGTCTCCTTCGCCTCATCCTTCCTCCAGGGGATGCCCCACTTGGGGACATAGGAACAATGGACCCAGCATGGTGGTCTACGTACCGATTCCCCTCCGTAATGAAATCCCAATTCCGTATTCCCCGAGACCTCGGACAAATTTATTGAAGCTGTAGGGAAGACGGGAATAGAATTTGTGAGAGATGTTAAGGATATTGTCATTTAATTTGGCAATTGATAGGTCTGAATGAATGTTTTCATTAGGAATGTACCATTCGACAGCTGTTGCTACTCGAAGGTATCGGTTCTGAAGTATTTGAAGTTTGTAGAGGTGAGTTTATAGAGAACTTTCTGGTTATAAGATACTCATGAACTACTTCCTGTAAGGGAGTGCATCTGTCCCCTTCAGCTGCTGAGGTGCGATCGTTGTGGACCCCTAGCACTCGTGGGAGATCGGGTACGTCTTCGGACGCGGTTGAGGGAAGCCATATATTCCCGCGTACTAGCCTCTATAGCTAGTAGAAGGTGTGCTAGATCACCAGGCGGCCCTACCGAGGTTATAACGGTAGCCTTCCCATTTGGAGTTGACGTGCGTAAATGGCGTATCCACTTTCATCCCGTCTTGAGTCCACAGGACCAGATGGGGCGGGGGGGTTGTTAGTCTCTAGGTCTTGCCCTATGGAAAGCCCTACGGAGACGCCTGGCGCCTTTTGGGACAGCTCGGTAACTCCCTGGTCGTTAGAGGGGGAGAGGTAATCTTCACTTTGTGTGGATTGCCCTGGTAGATACCCTCGAGCTTATATATAGTCATGAACTACTAAAAGAGATGCTTTTACTGTCAACTGTCTAAAAATAATATTTTTTCAAACCAAATCCTGATTAAAACAAAAAAGTGTTCCATTCCAAACGACAGTGTAGATGAACAGATGCTCGATTGGTCCCCTCAAAGGTGTCTCTAAAGATTTGTGTTTTAATAAGTCACATTTAAGATATTTAGACGACAAATAAAATATACATCTTGAATAGATAACATCTGTGAAGCTATACTTATATTTTTGAAGGTATTTTGTATACCTTCAATACCTAACCTATACAGACTTAAGTGACAAACAAAGCATTCTGAAAAAGAAAAAAAAAGAGAAGAAAACAAGTAATTTTAGCTATCACAAATTATTTCAAATAATTTGTTCTACCGTTAATTATTTCTGAGAAATTCTTTAATAATGGTTCGAATTTTTCTGTTAAGTCGTCAGTCAATTTTCACGATAAAAGACATGTGAATGTACGATATTTTACCTTTCACTTCTCACATTACTCACAAACGAAAGCATTTCTATGAAAATTAATTGACGACCTCATTTAAGGCTTAAACCGTTGCCATGGATAGGAAAACCCAACTTTCAGTTCCGCTGACCGCTCCACACAAGAATTTAGGCGCCCTCTCGTACAGAAGTAACTCCTCCCTCGCGACAGTAATCTGCTGTACGTCCAGGTGTAAGAGGCTTAAGGACTTATTCTGCACGCTGTGACATTAATGTGACAAGTGGCCACACAACGAGACTGGGCCGGGATACTTCCAACACTTTATTGCAAATAAACCTCTCTCCTCTTCAACACTAACGTTTCTTAACGTGAAATTAATGAAAAATGTCTAATCCCGCATACAATGGAACGAATGTGAGTGTATTTAATGTTAAAAACTAAGGTTAAGTTACTCTAAAGCACAGAGAATAATAGCACAGTCATTTGTTTGTCAAGTCAAAGCCTCCGACAAGGAACCTATACAAATTAAACAAAAGAACATCAGGCTTTTATCGTCTACATGTAAATATAACCCTGCTCCGCAGTAAATTTGATGTTTTCCAATGTTGAGTGTTCCTAAACGGAATTGTTGCCCTGAGTTCGACGGGGCAATCCGTTTTTTCCATCAGGTCAGGTTTTTGAGAAAATATAGAATTCGTATTTCATGAAATCTCTTAATAGGGCATAGTAAGCTTCTGCTGTTAAAATATAACACCATTGCATTGTGTTTTAAGCACATGTGTAGTATTTATAACAGAATGACCCTGGATAAGCTGAACGCTGATGGTTTTAGAGCACCACAGATCAGAAAATTAATATGTGACCTATATTTTGAAAATAAAATGAACCAAACAGAAAATAGTGCCTGGCAGAGCTACAAAGATATAGTAAACAACTTCTTAGGAAGCACAAGGAGCCAAGATTACAAAACTAAAGTGAACAACATGTTGGAGAACTTGAGAAAACTTGGTTGTAGCACGAGTTTGAAGTTGTACTTCCTTCTTGCTCACAATGACTGTTTTCCAGATTGCTGTCTTGGATTTTACAACAAAGAATACGGTGAACGTTTCTACCAAGACTTGAAAGACATAGAAGGAAGGTACCATGGTGGATGGTCTCTGAAAAGGGAACGTTATCTTGATACTCATGGAAGACGTGCAAGAAGAAGAAAATTCTTCCTAGTTAGGTCACTTTTTTCTATTTAAAATTGATAACACTTGTAAAATGTGCATACATTGTGTTTAAAATGACATAATTACAAACTTCGTTATGCACACCATGTTCTTGATCTTGTAGAAATGTATACAGTACACACATGTTTTCTTGAGCGTTGGATTTACGGTATGGTGCGGACAGAGGGAAAGGAACGAGAGCTAACCCTCTTTTGTTTCTGCAGTGTGGTCAACCTTGAAAAACACAGTTCAGCAAAATAACGTGTAAGATAAGCGAAGATATCACAAGTAACGTTGCATCCTCTGAAAAATTTCCTTTGTTTTGCCCACACCAGCTCAATTGCATTCAGATCACAGTTATACGGAGGTAGACGAATAATAATGTGTCCCCTTTCGAGAGCCATAACATCCACAAATGTTCATACAAATATAAATCATTTTCAAGTAAATGCTGATGTACCACACTCGTAACAAGGATAAACTGGCAACAAACGAGCCTTTATGAAGGAAACTTTAACTACAAAGTGATAATGTTATATAATAAACTTCCAAATTCATTTAAACAAGCTGCATCATTAAAACACTTTAAGAATAAGGTTAAGGCATTTTTGTATACACACTGTTTTTATACGGTTAATGAATTTTTAGAACTATAACCATGTAAATGAGTACTGGGAGCATAGTACATTCACAAACCTGTAATATTTATATTATGACATTTCTTGTAGTAAATTAGTCTATGCAAATACCACATGAAACCATAGAAAAGCTGCTTACTGTGTATATTGTATGTAATCAATTTGACTTTATGTATATACTGTATTTATACATTTTGACGTGTCTCATAACATGTATATGTTGCCAAGGACAAACTGAAATTCTAATTCTAACATACGATTGTTGTAAACTGGTTAGCTAATTAACCTCGAAATTGGTCAAAACGAAATATGGCGGACATGATAAAGCTTAGCGTATTAGCCACTAGATGTCAGTGTATAGCGAATTTCAAAGTTGTCATCTATGTTTACCAAGTTAAACGAAACTTTCCGAATGAGGACTTGGAGCCCGATCTCTCTTCTTATCGCACTCATACTGTACATATATAGCGCTAATAGATGCATATAAATCTTTTTTTTCACTTTTTTGAAAAGCCTGGACGTGGTACAAGAAAATGGATAACATATTTGAAATCAGTGCCCCAAAATTATAGGGGAATGATATTCAGAAACAAAACATCTTTTTTTTTTAACTGCAGAACAGTGTAATAGGTAAAGTATCATTTAACACATAACATCGGTGAAAGACCTTATCACCCTGACCAAGATTTGAACTCGGAACCTCTTGAACGTGACGCTAAAACCACGCTATAGAGGAGGGCTAAAAAGGTCATGTGCTTACATTACTTTCCTTCTCCTAAATGTTCTTTTAAAGGCTTGATATTCCCTACAGTTATTAATTTACAGAACATTTTTACTTAATCCACAGAAAATTTGTGTATATGTTTACACTTTTGTATGAAACATGCAAAAAACCGACAATGTCCTTAAAGACCTTGTTATATGATGGTATTGAAAGTCACACATTTTACATGACTATGGGACAACTTAAACTATTCATGGAATTCTTTCATAGGAGCTTCTCCATACTTTCAATCCAACTAGCCTTTGAAAGCTTTAAATGAAACATTTCCCCGACTGGACAGTATTACACATTTGATCGTCATCGTCCATAAATCTAATAGGCATGATGCTAACCTTCAGTTCCAAACCGACGGGGACCGACATTTTCCTTTCGAGGACGAAAGCTTTTGTCTTGACTCCTTTTCAATACTAAGTAATGCCGATATAAAGTTTATTTGAACGCAAAATAAACTCACTTTTTAAACCTAAGGACCCTCGAGTATTTTGGTCTTTGCAACCCACAGCGTCCGGATTATCCTATGGCGCTATCTCTGGGTGGTTGTGTTAACTACCTGAAACTACACGCACCTAGTGGCACAAGTAGTAAATATATGAAATAATACGATTACAGAGACAGTATTAAAATATGACTTTTTTGGTAAATCATATCTACAGAATAGTTATTTCCCATTTTAATCTGTCTTTTATTCTCACGCGTTTAGCTGTCATTTTTGTTGTATACTTATGACCAGATCAGGAACGTGTACTTCCATTTATTTCAGTTTTACGTTTTTCTACTAACACTAATGGGCTAGTTACTAAAACAACATACTTTATTAATATTAGTTAAATAAATAAAATATAATATGACAGTGCTCATACACTCATAGGTTTTAGTATTCTCTGCAGAAAAAAAACTTCTTTAATCGCCTGCAGTACATTTCAGGTAACATTACAAAACAAAAACTAATTTCATTTTAATTACGAAATGGTACATTATAGTCTAGAAAGTTGGACATAAGTAAAAATGGTTTTGTGATTATCAGCTTATTGAGAAGGCAATAAAGATTCAAATTGTTAATAAATATAAAGCAAAGCTAATTTTCTCTGTTATAGAAGTAATTATTTTATTTATTCCACGACTAGAAGTTTGTTATTTGGCAGAAACTGAAGAACGGCTGAAGTGATTTGCCTAATTTTAGTTTTGAAATATTTGTATTAGTCCAAGAAAGCTTTAGAACGTGAGAAAAAAGGTCCTGAAGTGATAATAGACCGGATTATTAACTAAATATAAACATACACACACAAACGTTTACTTAAAACACTCACCTTCTTTTATTTTCAATAAACAAAAGCAATTCAAGGTACAAAGATATTCCACTCCTTGCTAAAGTCTTCAAAGATATTTCACTCACCCTCAATATCCTCGGAGAACATTTGCAATCTAGAGATATCGTGCTTCATCGTTGGAAAAATGAATTGAAACGTGTGTCTGAAACTCAGAGGAGTTACGTCGCCTTAAAATATCCATTAGTTATCTGGTAGGGTGAAGATGCGTACCATTTCAATATCAAAATGGTCAATCAAGTAACAGGTAAAGCATCTTCGATCTGAAGAATACGTCCATGTCCGCGATGCTATTAATGGCGATGGTAACCCAAACAACGTGAGAAGAATGGCAACTTTGCCGGCCACATAACGAAAAATTGTATTTTTAACTAGAGGACGACATCACACTTTTGGATAATTACGCAGGACACTCGACACGGAAGTCTAAACTTGGTCTATCCCAGGGAGGAGCATATCACCCTGCTATGCAACGCCGAGGCTCCCGTCGACACTTCTACCCTATGTAGCAGGATTTATATTCTGCTTCTCATGCGATGATTGAAGATTAATTGTCACTATTCAATATAATATCCGTCCTTTACCACAGTTTTGGTTCACCTTTTAACTAGGGCATGTATTTCAGTGTGGTAAAACACACGGTCTTGCTTCCTAAGCCATTGACGTACGGACGTTTTCACAGCCTCCTCATCTTCAACATGAATCCCACGATGAGCTTCCTTTAGTGGCCCGAACAGATGGAAGTCTGATGGTGCCAGGTCAGGGCTGTAAGACTTGCCATCCCAATTTCTCAATTTCTGCAGTGGTGTAACGGCTCGTGTGTGGTCTTGCATTGTCATGCAAAAGAAGAACATCCGCCATAGTTTTTGTTGGGCGAACTCGGCGAAGGCGTGCTTTTAGCTTTTTGAGAGTTCTGACGTATTGGACAGAATTTATTGTACATCTCTGCACCAAAAAATCAATCATAACCACACCCTCTGCATCCCAAAACACTGTCGCCATAACTTTCCCTGCCGACCGCTCAGGTTTGAGTTTCTTTTTTCTTCGGTGACGTTGTGTGATGCCATTCCATTGACTGCCTCTTTGATTCAGGTTAAAAAAAAATGAATCCACGTTTCGTCTCCAGTAGCAATTTTTTTTTTTTCCAGAAACTCCTCTCCCTCCAAATTGAAGCGCTGCAAGTGTTCGGTGACTATTGTTTTCCTTGTTTCTTTGTTTTGGGTGGTTAACATTCTTGGTACCCAACGTGAACAAACTTTTGAGTAACCCAGTTGTTGAATAATCGTCATCACACTGTCTTTACTGAGGGAGGTAATGCGACACAATTCACCTGTTGTTACCCGGCGATCACCACGAATGATGTCATCGACTCGCTGAATGTTGCATGGAGTCACCGGCCTGCCGCTTCGCTTTTCATCTGCCAATGGTGTTTGCCCTTCAGCTTCGTTACAACGACTAACCCATCGTCTTAACAGTGCTGACATCCACCGTTGCATCACCATACACATTTTTTAGCCTTTCGTGAATGCGAATTGGCGTTTGAGCTTCCACAGTCAACAATTCAATCACAGAACGCTGTCTAATGCGAATGTCGATGTCAGCCATTTTGCAAGAGGATGCAGTGCTGCCACCTGTTGACTTAGGAAGTTACTACTGCGGGGGATTGGCGAAGAAGGCTTGAGGAATTGCGCCAAATTCAAAGTTTTCACATAACTTACTTATTTAAGGAAAAAATAGGAGGCATTACTTTTTGACCCACCTCGTATATAGCAAGATTCGTGCTGGTATCTCGTTTCCCGTCGTTGGTCTTACTTCATCGATCTTAGCTTCGTCCAAAATATTATGACTTGATGAAGAATATGTTCCCCGAGTTAACAGGAAAATCCTTAATTATGCCTCGGCCAGCTTTTAATATTCTTCTGTTATATTCTTACTTACGAGCAATGAAAACTCCAGGTTATAAGGTTGGTAACGAGTGAAGAAATCATTAAGATTTTTAATTTGAATCTCTATAAGAAAGCAATCTTTTGTTTATTTCTTTTAACACCAAATCAATTACAATTCTTACCACAAAGCTTTATAATGTGATCGGAATCAATCTACAAGGGGCGTCCAGAAAGTATGGCCTGTTTCAATGTATCTCTGCTGCAGCGCTCCGATCGCAGTTCCACACATGCGCGGTAGACGCTCTGTATCAAGGAGAAGAAGCGTACGCTATTGTGAGATTGCTGTCAGCTACGTACGTTTTGTTGCGCTTATTTACAATGTCGGTGTTGATTGTAAATCCCGCCGCTTGTGAAATCAGATATGTGATTCGTTTTCTGAATGCTAGGAAAGTGAAACCAATTGAAATTTGTTGGCAATTTTGCTATGTTTACGGAGAAAATGCGATGAGTGATACAATGGTGAGAAGATGGGTCCCACAGTTCAATGAAGGACGTAGTGAAGTGCACGATGAAGGGCGAAGTGTGCGTCCATCTTTGGTTACACAAGAACTGGTTCACGCGATTGATGACAAGATCCAGGAAAACCGCAAGTTTACAATTAGTGCTCTCGCTATGGAATTTCCCCAAATCTCACCATCACTAGTTCATGAAATTCTTACCGAAAAACTGAAATTTCGTAAACTTTGCTCACGTTGGATGCCAAAGATTCTTACTGAGCAACTCAAAACAAAACGGATGGGTAGTGCACTTCTGTTTTTGACCGTTACGATGAAGACGGCGAAGTATTTCTGACACAGATAGTCACAGGAGATGAAACTTGGGTTTCTTACGACAGCCCTGAAAGTAAACGTCAATCAATGGAATTGAGGCACACCTCATCCCCAGCAAAGGTTTAGCCGAAACAAATCTTGACACCTCGAAAAATGATGTGCACGGTGTTCTGGGACAGTTGAGTCCAGAGGTTCTACTCCCATTAGCCTTGAACCCGTAGGAACAAGACCCGGGCCTCTTTCAACCAGGGAGTTATCCGAGCTGTCCCAAAGGGCGCTCGGCGTCCTCCGCGGGGCTTTCCATAGGGCAAGACCTAGTTTCCTAACAAGCCCCCCCCCCCCCATCTGGTCCTATGGACTCAAGACGGGATGGAAGTGGATACGCCACTTACGCGCGTCAACACTCAAGGTGAAGACTACCGAAAAACCTCGGTGGGGCCGCCTGGTGATCTAGCACACCTTCTACTAGCTTTGCAGGCTCGTACCCGGGAGAATTAATGGCTTCCCTCAACCCCGTCCGAAGACGTACCCAATCTCCCACGGGTATCGGGAACACACTGCCCCCTCGAAGCCATACCAATCCGAACAACTCCCGAAGGAGGGGCTCGGCTGTTCGGCCAGAGGTTCCTCTAGTAAAGTCAGAGGTACCACGAGTGCTAAGGAGTGTTCTGGGACATTAGAGTGCAGAGGATCTACTCCCATTAGTCCTGGACCCGTAGGACCAAGGACCCGGGCCTCCTTCAACCCGGGAGCAATAAATACTCCGGGGGTCTTTCCATAGGGCAATACCTTGTGACTCTAAAAAGCCCCCCCCGCTTGTACTCAAGACGGGATGGAAGTGGATACGCCACTTACGCGCGCCAACCCCGAAGGGAAGACTACCGATAACCTCGGTAGGGCCGCAGGTGATCTAGCACACCCACTACTAGCTCTGCAGGCTAGCACCCGGAAACTTAATGGCTTCCCTCAACCCCCTCCGACAGGCCCTAGCGACCTGGCCGGAGGTACCCATTTACCCGTGGGCTAACGGGAACCACTACCCCCTCGAGACCAACCCAATCCGAACAACTCCCTTGCGGGAGAGTGTTCTGGGACAGGAAAGGCATCTTACTCATTGATTTCTTAGCGCGTCGTCAAACAATGAAAGAAGATGTTTATTGCGAGACACTTAGGAAATTGCGCCGCGCAATACAGAATAAGCTCCGAGGAATGCTGTCAAAAGGTGTCGTGTTTCTTCACGACAACGCACGACCACACACTGCAAATGCGACGAAAAACATCGTACAGGGATTTGGCTGGGACGTGTTTGATCACCCCCCGTATAGTCCTGACCTCGCTGCTAGTAACTTTCATCTGTTTTTGCATCTCAAATCTTTCCTTGGCGGTCAGCACTTCAACAATGACGAAGAGCTGAAAGAAAATGTTTCCAACTGGTTGAAGACACAGGCGGCAAACTTCTATGAGGAAGGTATACAAAAACTTACGCCTCGCTATAACAAATGCCTGCGAAATTTCGGCAGTTATGTGGAAAAGTAGTTTAAGTTTGCAATAAATAATTTTTCTGTATCTGTACACAATTTAATTTTATTGCCAAACAGAACTTACTTTCTGGACAGACCTCGTAGTACTTCAAATTGAGCTAACACTTAAATATTTTCGAGCAATTTAAAAAGCGTCCGATCTCGTTGGCGTTCCAGAAAGAAAGATGAATTTTCTTTTGGTTTCTACACCAAGATTATTTAATCCTTCGTTATTATCGCTACCCATATATTACTTTTATATGATTAGTCGATTTACTACTACGTCACTACATTACGTAATACAATTATTACTACGGCCAATCACAAAATTACATATATTTTTGCACAATTTTGTTTGTTTTTCTTTTATACATTTTTCAAACCCCTTTTATTAAATATATATCAAAACAGCTGTTTCACCTGAAAGAGATCATCAGATAAGAGATTATGTGAAATGATAATGGAGATGAAATGGAGATACACGAAATTCGGGGATGTAATAAACCTAGAAGTCATCCCACTCGCTTTGGATGTAACACAATATGCTATAGTTAAGTCCTGGGAACCTAAAGCATTTATCGCGATACAGAAATGCCATTTGTTGACATTTTACGAACCAAGCTTCTGTGCACTTTATGTAGCACACAATTTCACAAAGCATTAATCTTATTTGCAAGACGTGATGAATACATTTCAAACCTTTCACAACAAAAACACAAAACGAAGTGTTTCGGCCTCCAAACTACCACCGCGCCGTTTTGTTTCTCGAACATTATTAAATAAAGATCATAAGGTCTAATTCAGAACACCTAGTAGGATGTCTCTGTCACGAGAGGCATGCATCGTGGGAGGTCTGCTCTATCGATAATGCCAAGGATCGATTGGCCAACTTCCGTTAGCATCTCGAATCGTTTCTGATAAATAGTGATTATTGTTTATCAGGGATTAATAGGCCAGCCTATAGGTTATTTACCTCATCTCAGAGCACAGTCTATCGAGCTCAATTTTCCTAGGCAGTTCCAGAATACTCTCATTTACTAG
This sequence comes from Mantis religiosa, assembly GCA_030765055.1. Classification (NCBI taxonomy): domain Eukaryota; kingdom Metazoa; phylum Arthropoda; class Insecta; order Mantodea; family Mantidae; genus Mantis; species Mantis religiosa. Next base: position 23,165,300 of record CM060949.1, read on the forward strand.
TAGACACACGTACTAACGATACAGCAAGTGAATGACTTTGAAATTGTTGATTCATTTTGTTTTTCGTTGCACTTCATCGCTGGTGAGTCGAACAGCAGGTTCCCCTAATCTCACTTGGAGAAATTCAATAAAATAACCAAATAACGAAATTCAGTAGCTTTTATTTACGAGTGCTGCCATCTCTATGTTCAGGTCGGAATCTTTTCAGACCATTCTCGTAAATACTAAGTTTTTGAGCTTTTGAGATGTGTTTTTCACGGAGGTACATAAAATATTTTCTAAAAATGCTTTCTTTGTGGGAGGGGAGTGATTCAGGGTAACCCAAATTATATATTTTGGTGAAATTTGGGTATCGATATTTTGGACAGAACACAATATTTTACACTTCGTTCAGTAGTAGGGGCAGTAAATGCTTCCTATTGGCCAACAACACGCAGACGTGACTTACTGTATACGTAATGTCAGAAATAAAGATTACGGTCCTCTTAGTACATACCGAATGAGATATAGCACAGTAATTTGCAAGATGATAGCTCGTGAAAATTGCCAATTTCTGAGGAACATAACAAGGCATGTAACAAATGACACGCGTTTCTGCTGCATTTCATTTGTTAAATCACTGTAATACTCCAATGATTGACACTCTGTGGCGTAAGTGAATTCACTCCGTGATCGTTCACATACATCATTCCATAAGCACCTTCTGAGATAACTTTATGCAATCATTTAATGTAATTTCTCTATTTCTATAAAATTATGTAATTTAGTAGAAATGCCCCTTTGATTCTTTTAGTTATTTCCCCTCTCCTATCATTTTCGAATAAACAAAACTCAAAATTCTGTCACGTTTCAGAACAAAGAATCACGGATTTCTGTAATTCCACGTAATAAGCCTAAAGAAGTGGTCGAATCGTCTGCACTTCGATACCTTCCACATTCAGACCAACATACATTTCTGTATCTGACGCCGCATAAGAGGAACGATAACAAACGAACTCAGAACATCGATCTGAATGCTCTGATTTCAACCGAACTTGGCATATATGACCCTTGACATAGGAGAGAAATCACTGCTTGCATAGAACTGGAAACTATATTCTCTTTCACACAATTATTACCAAATCTCTAAAGATCATCTATATATATTCGTCAACGACAATCATAGAATTACAAACATAATCATAACTACTCAGGTTTTCAAGGCCTCATAAAATAACAAAGGAACAGCGAGTTCCTGTAAAGTTTCTGGTTCTCTCGAATTTCGATGTTTTTCGCCTTTCTTTTGTTCTGACTTCATGTGTTTTCTATGTAGTTCTGGGCATATTGGTTACTCGGGATAAATAACGCTGTATACATTTATTACTTTTCAATGAATAGAGGTAGTCTTAATGCGATAAGGGGAAAGTTACACAGCCGCCTTTACGAGAATTCATTAATATTTGTGGTTTTAACACTAATTTTGCATTGCATTATTTTTCTAGCGTTCTTAGTGTTCTCATTAAACATTTCGTGTTTTCTATACTATTACTAAATTTCTACAAAGAAATAGAAGTCAACTGGATAACACGAACCTAATGCTCAATTCTTTTTTCTTTATTTACGTTCTCCAACGTTAAGGCATATTAGACGATGAATGAAATGATGTTCAAATGAGCCCAGGGTCTCTAGACCTTAGTGCTAACAGACATTCATCTTCCAGGACAAGGGAAAGCCTTATTAACCCTGACCAAGTTTAGAACTCAGGAACTCTTGGACGTGACACTTCCAACGGGCCACAGAAGTGGACTGGCTAAACATCTAAAGCACGGACACTGTCGTATATTCGAGCTAATAATACATAAAATGCACTTATCTTTACTTATAAATAAACTTATTTAAGTGAAGTACGAGGTTGGTCTGGAAAGTTTCCGACCTCAATATGAAGATGGCAGCACTCGTAAATAAAAGCTAGAAAATTTCGTTGTTCATCTGTTAACAGTTACTCACCAAAGTTTCATCAATTTTGGACGCTCAGTTGTTATGTAACAGTCGTTTGAGTGAGTTGATGTGAGTGTTTTTATGAAAATGGACAAAATCGAGTATGTAGCTGTCACTAAATATTTGTTTTTGAAAGGCAATACGCCTACGCAAATCAAAGATGACTTGGATTCTGTGTACAGGGACTCCGCAGCATCAATCACCACGGTTAAATTTTGGGTACCTGAATTTAAACGTCGCCGTAAGAGCTTGGGAGACGATGAACGTTTGGGACGTCCAAAACCTGCAACTACCGACGAAAACATCGCCAAAGTTCACCAAATGGTGCTAGACGACCGTCGAATTAAAGTGAGACAGATAGCAGAGGCTATGAACATGACAAAAGAACGTGTTTGTCACATATTAAATCAACATTTAGACATGAGAAAGCTGTCTGCGCGTTGGGTGCCGCGTTTGTTCACGTTAGACAAAAAACGTGGTCGAATGAACATTTCCAACGCTCTGTTGGCGCAGTTTAGGCGCAATAAATCCGAGTTTTGGCGTCGATTAATTATTGTAGATGAAACTTGGATACACCTTTATACGTCCGAAACAAAAATACAGTCCAAACAGTAGACTGCTAAGGGGAAACCGGCGCTAAAAAAGCAAAACCTGTTTTTTTTTCGGCTGGGAAAGTGATGGCGACTGTTCTTTGGGATAACCATGGAGCTATTTTAATCGATTATCTTCAAAAAGTAAAAACCATTACAGGAGTATACTGCGCCCCATTACTTAACAAGCTGAAGGCAGAACTTGCGGAGAAACGGCCACATTTTCAGAAAAAGAAATTTCTGTTTCACCAAGACAACACACCTCAGTGGTTCCAATGGCAAAAATAGACAAATTACGGTTTGAACTGCTTGACTCACCAGATCTAGCCCCCAAGCGACTTCTTTTTCGTCCCTCATCTGAAAATTGCGCTCGGAGAACAGAGATTTTCATCAAATGAAGAGGCAATCACCTTCCTGAACAATTATTTTGTAGAGTAAAACGCACGAGTACTATTTGGACGGGTTACAGAGATGGGAGCATCGCTGGGAGAAGTGTGTAGAGTTACAAGGAGACTATGTTGAAAAACGCCGAGTACTATTTGGACGTGTTACAGAGATGGGAACAACGCTGGGAGAAGTGTGTAGAGTTACAAGGAGACTATGTTGAAAAACGCCGAGTACTATTTGGACGGGTTACAGAGATGGGAGCATCGCTGTGAGAAGTGTGTAGAGTTACAAGGAGACTATGTTGAAAAACGCCGAGTACTATTTGGACGGGTTACAGAGATGAGAGCATCGCTGGGAGAAGTGTGTAGAGTTACAAGGAGACTATGTTGAAAAACGCCGAGTACTATTTGGACGGGCTACAGAGATGGGAACATCGCTGGGAGAAGTGTGTACAGTTACAAGGGGACTATGTTGAAAGACGCCGAGTACTATTTGGACGGGTTACAGAGATGAGAACATCACTGGGAGAAGTGTGTAAAGTTACAAGGAGACTATGTTGAAAGACGCTGAGTACTATTTGGACGGGTTACAGAGATGAGAGCATCGCTGGGAGAAGTGTGTAGAGTTACAAGGAGACTATGTTGAAAACGCGGAGTACTATTTGGACGGGTTACAGAGATGGGAACATCGCTGTGAGAAGTGTGTAGAGTTACAAGGAGACTATATTGAAAACGCCGAGTACTATTTGGACGGGTTACAGAGATGAGAACATCGCTGGGAGAAGTGTGTAGAGTTACAAGGAGACTATGTTGAAAACGCCGAGTACTATTTGGACGGGTTACAGAGATGGGAACATCGCTGTGAGAAGTGTGTAGAGTTACAAGGAGACTATGTTGAAAAACGCCGAGTACTATTTGGACGGGCTACAGAGATGGGAACATCGCTGGGAGAAGTGTGTACAGTTACAAGGGGACTATGTTGAAAGACGACGAGTACTATTTGGACGGGTTACAGAGATGAGAACATCGCTGGGAGAAGTGTGTAGAGTTACAAGGAGACTATGTTGAAAGACGCTGAGTACTATTTGGACGGGTTACAGAGATGAGAACATCGCTGGGAGAAGTGTGTAGAGTTACAAGGAGACTATGTTGAAAAACGCCGAGTACTATTTGGACGTGTTACAGAGATGAGAGTATCGCTGGGAGAAGTGTGTAGAGTTTACAAGGAGACTATGTTGAAAACCGCCGAGTACTATTTGGACGGGTTACAGAGATGAGAACATCACTGGAAGAAGTGTGTAGAGTTACAAGGAGACTATGTTGAAAGACGCTGAGTACTATTTGGACGGGTTACAGAGATGAGAGCATCGCTGGGAGAAGTGTGTAGAGTTACAAGGAGACTATGTTGAAAACGCGGAGTACTATTTGGACGGGTTACAGAGATGGGAACATCGCTGTGAGAAGTGGGTAGAGTTACAAGGAGACTATATTGAAAACGCCGAGTACTATTTGGACGGGTTACAGAGATGAGAACATCGCTGGGAGAAGTGTGTAGAGTTACAAGGAGACTATGTTGAAAACGCCGAGTACTATTTGGACGGGTTACAGAGATGGGAACATCGCTGTGAGAAGTGTGTAGAGTTACAAGGAGACTATGTTGAAAAACGCCGAGTACTATTTGGACGGGCTACAGAGATGGGAACATCGCTGGGAGAAGTGTGTACAGTTACAAGGGGACTATGTTGAAAGACGACGAGTACTATTTGGACGGGTTACAGAGATGAGAACATCGCTGGGAGAAGTGTGTAGAGTTACAAGGAGACTATGTTGAAAGACGCTGAGTACTATTTGGACGGGTTACAGAGATGAGGGCATCGCTGGGAGAAGTGTGTAGAGTTACAAGGAGACTATGTTGAAAGACGCTGAGTACTATTTGGACGGGTTACAGAGATGAGAACATCGCTGGGAGAAGTGTGTAGAGTTACAAGGAGACTATGTTGAAAAACGCCGAGTACTATTTGGACGTGTTACAGAGATGAGAGTATCGCTGGGAGAAGTGTGTAGAGTTTACAAGGAGACTATGTTGAAAAACGCCGAGTACTATTTGGACGGGTTACAGAGATGAGAGCATCGCTGGGAGAAGTGTGTAGAGTTACAAGGAGACTATGTTGAAAGACGCCGAGTACTATTTGGACGGGTTACAGAGATGGGGGCATCGCTGGTAGAAGTGTGTAGAGTTACAAGGAGACTATGTTGAAAAACGCCGAGTACTATTTGGACGGGTTACAGAGATGAGAGCATCGCTGGGAGAACTGTCTAGAGTTACAAGGAGACTATGTTGAAAAACGCCGAGTACTATTTGGACGGGTTACAGAGATGAGAGCATAGCTGGGAGAAGTGTGTAGAGTTACAAGGAGACTATGTTGAAAGACGCCGAGTACTATTTGGACTGGTTACAGAGATGGGGGCATCGCTGGGAGAAGTGTGTAGAGTTACAAGGAGACTATGTTGAAAAACGCCGAGTACTATTTGGACGGGTTACAGAGATGAGAGCATCGCTGGGAGAAGTGTGTAGAGTTACAAGGAGACTATGTTGAAAGACGCCGAGTACTATTTGGACGGGTTACAGAGATGGGGGCATCGCTGGGTGAAGTGTGTAGAGTTACAAGGAGACTATGTTGAAAAACGCCGAGTACTATTTGGACGGGTTACAGAGATGAGAGCATCGCTGGGAGAAGTGTGTAGAGTTACAAGGAGACTATGTTGAAAGACGCCGAGTACTATTTGGACGGGATACAGAGATGAGAGCATCGCTGGGAGAAGTGTGTAGAGTTACAAGGAGACTATGTTGAAAGACGCCGAGTACTATTTGGATGGGTTACAGAGATGAGAGCATAGCTGGGAGAAGTGTGTAGAGTTACAAGGAGACTATGTTGAAAGACGCCGAGTACTATTTGGACGGGTTACAGAGATGAGAGCATAGCTGGGAGAAGTGTGTAGAGTTACAAGGAGACTATGTTAAAAAACGCCGAGTACTATTTGGACGGGTTACAGAGATGGGAACATCGCTGGGAGAAGTGTGTAGAGTTACAAGGAGACTATGTTGAAAAACGCCGAGTACTATTTGGACGAGTTACAGAGATGGGAGCATCGCTGGGAGAAGTGTGTAGAGTTACAAGGAGACTATGTTGAAAAACGTCGAGTACTATTTGGACGGGTTACAGAGATGGGAACATCGCTGGTAGAAGTGTGTACAGTTACAAGGAGACTATGTTGAAAAACGTCGAGTACTATTTGGACGTGTTACAGAGATGAGAGCATCGCTGGTAGAAGTGTGTAGAGTTACAAGGAGACTATGTTGAAAAATAAATTTTAAAAAATCTGAAAATATCTTGTATGCTTATTAGGTCGGAAACTTTTCAGACCACCTAGTTTTATGTAAGCAGGCGTGCGCATACATCCTGTAGTAAGTCTGTAGAATAAATTAAATTCTGAGGTAATGGTAGATTTAACCTTGGGAGATAATCTAATGTTGCATTAATCTGCAAGAGTTATCTTGTGATTGGCTGTTTAGTTTAATACATTTATAAAGATATGGTAGACCATCTTGGTGTCGCAATCCAATTCCAAGATTACAGAGTACCATTTAGTAACCCGAGCCTTGTGCAACAATAACCAAACATCGAGGGAACAAATCATATTTATTATAATGAAATGTATAATTCTGTCATTAAACCTCACGCCCTAAGCTCTGTTCCTATTTCACACTCAATTATTAATGATTTGATTTTATTGTTGATAGCGCTGTGGTCCAAGGTCAGCTACTAGCTCTAATGGTACAAACCCAAGTACCCACTACTCCTTTCTCTTTGGATTCTTACTGCACTTCCATTATATAACCTGATCAAACTCTTTCTGCACCGTATCATCTATTGAAACATGGGTAATCTAAATTGGTTTATTCTCTAC